>JAAGKR010002711.1:44684-87732 GCA_011419295.1 Clarias macrocephalus
TGGTTAAATATGTAGCAAAGATTCCAGAAAAGAATAAAACCCCTATTTTAGTTTCTGCTGGTTATTAAAACTAATAATCAAGCATGATAACAAACAGATTTACACAATTACATAAAACAACTTGTTTTGTGTATCCTCAAAGCCGCAATTCATCTCTCACCGTTGCATGTAACACTTTGACTTGCATTAAACTGCTCCTGTCCGTTGCTGGCCACAAAACCAGAAACACACATGCAGTAATAGGAACCAGGGATGTTACTGCATTTAGCATTAGAGCCACAGATGGCTTCGCTTTCCTTACATTCATTAATGTCTGAGACAGAACAACAACAGCAGAGGTTCAGGTTTATCCTTAGTGTAGCATGAATACAGGAATAAATATTAGAGAATATTACAGGCACACTGACCTTTGCAATATCCACCAGTCTCCAGAGTGAAATTTACAGCCCGTGATTTTGTGCCGTACCCCGTTACACACTGACAGTAGTAGCTCCCTGCTGTGTTGTAGCAAGCTGCATTCGCACCACATATTGGGTCTTCATACTCACACTCATCATCATCTGTGTTATATTCAAATAAATGATTAGATTTTTCTGATTTCACATGGATCTGATAACAAAACAGTTAAATATAATAACAGCATTTTCACAACATATTGCGTTTCAAAATCACACTCATCCTCATCTGTGTTAAAGAGTGTAGATCACATATGACGAATATATTAATAAATTTTGGGACAAAGTAACTGTCAAAGTTTTTTCCCCCACAAAAAAAAAAAGATCAATTTGAATCATGTAAACCCCGTAATTTATTCCTGTATTATTACTAATATGCAGAACAGATAATTAGTTTCATAGAGTTTGTATGAATGAATATATCCAATGAATATATTTTCATTAGATTATTTGGATTTCACACAATGACAATAAATTATTTATTAAAGGTGACTGAACACATTGCTGTTTCTGCTACAAACTCTGTGTTCTATAATTGAAAGGTGAGTAACACAAATGTCATCAGCTCAGATTTGAAGAAATAAAAACAATTTAACAAAAAAATTTTTTAAATGATCACTAAAATAGTAAAATCCTTCTAATATTTATTTCAGGTTTGTCCTTACCTACACATTTGCCATTTTCAGTCATGTATCCTTCATCACATGCTGTTTGAGCAGTCGCCTCCTTCAATACGGCTAACAGAAGACCTGCAGGAAAAGATTTACCTCCAGATCAGTTTACGATTAGAAATCTGTGTTAGTACAAGATTTCTACAAGATTAATAATAATAATAATAATGAGCCTGCTTTATCATGACTTTTAGTAAATGCTTCTGTCAACAACACCAAATTTTTTTTAAAATAAATAATTATCTTCATTTAGAAATTGCTTTACTTTTCATTAGAGCATTCAAATATCAAAGCACCTCAATTTGTGCATTATTAAAAAATAGGCTGTGGAGGCCGATGGTAACCATTGTATTTACTCCCATTTTGTACGATTGTGGTAACAAGTAATTGTCAGGGATAAGCCATGAAGGGCGCTGTGTACCCATTAATCTATCTGTTGTGTGGGGACTTTTACTTCATGTTCACTTTTTCTTTAAAATATATATATATATATATATATATATATATATATATATATATATATATATATATATCGAAAACAAATGCGGTATGAAATTTAATATCTTCTAAACTTTGTTTTAGGCTCCACGTAGAACATTTAAAGGTTCCTCCAGAATGAGAACCTAATTTCATTTTGTTTTCTTCTATTTTACACGTCTTTATTTCTTGCAGAAGTAGAATCCTTTTGTAGAAGCTAAAAAACAATCATTTATACAATGACACCCCACATTGCTCTTCTTATCTGTTTATATTCACTTTTAATATTCTGCAACATCTAAAAAACTAGTTAACTGTTTTAACACAGTGTGTTTCTTGTGTAAATTCTCCTTCAAACGCCTTCATTTCTGTAGCACACAGTTTGGATTTCCCGTTTTTTTTTTTTTTTTTTTTGGTGTTGTTTGTTTAGTTTAGTTTCGTTTTTGACTGTCTTTGAGTAGTCACTAACATAAAATTAAAAAAAGTTTTTTGTAAAAACTTTTGTGGAGATTTTTGACAGCACAAGCAGAGCATTCAGTTCATTAGAGCTCATGGTGCATTAGCACAGGCAAAACTCCTGTCCAGATGCTGGTTTTTTTTTTATTTTTATTTTTTACACTAAATAAAGCTAGTTTGAGTTTGCTCAGGAACTGTTGATCTCCTGGGAGTCAGACACACCAACCTCTAGCGTATTCTAGACAGTGTTTTTTAAATGCCTCACATCAGTGCATTGAGAGCTGAAAAGGTTATAAAAGACATCAGCATCGCCTACAAACACCTGAAGGTTTTATATACAGAATACACTGTGAACTTCTATTCATTTTAATAATGCACAAATTGAGGTGCTTTGATATTTGAATGCTCTAATGAAAAGTAAAGCAATTTATAAATGAAGATAATTATTTATTTATTAACATTTTTTATTTGGTGTTGTTGACAGAAACATTTACTAAACGTCTTGATAAAGCAAGTAGTAACTACAGAGCTAGGTGTGACTCACCCCAAAACAGGAGATACCAGCAGCTCATGGTGTCTCTCTCTCTCTCCCTCTCGACTGAAACCCTGCTACTCTGCCTCTACTGTAGAGACTCAGTTTAGTTAAGCAGTGACACCCGTCTGAGTCCTGCCCCTCTGGAGGTGATGTCACTCTACAAGGAGGCTGTGATGGTGTAAAACTCACAGCTATAAAAGGAAACGGTTTGAAATAAGTACAGATCTCACATATGAGTAACACTTTGTAGTGGACATGCTTAATGATCATTACTACTGATATTTCCTGCTCGTCTTTGTGTCTTAGTGTCTCCTTGAGTAAATAGAAAATGTAATAAATAAAACACTTAGATGTGCTGTTATATAAAAGTAATCAGTGTTTTTTTTTTTTTTTTGTCCCAGTTCATACTAAAAAATAGCTTTTAATGTTACTGAAAGAAAAACTACACAAAGCAAGCTTCTCTGTCCTGAAACTGAAGTCTCCTTCCATTAGCTCTTTTACGTGAACATCGGGACTCAACAGAGAGTTTTGAACAGTTGAGGACTTAAAATGTTCACAGTTATTTTTATTATGTTAAATTGGAATGTGAAATAATTAATGGCAATGAATCCAAAAAAAAAAAGGGTCTGTATATTAAAAGGCCTAATGTTTGGTTTCATTTAACAAGGAATTATACCACAACCACTTCCTTCCACACACCCTGATAAGTCAAAATTAAAACCACATGAAAAATGTCACCCCATTCATTTCAATAAGCAAATGACTAAAACAGCAGTAAAGTGGGTTATTCATTTATTTTAAAAGGATTTTTTATTCATTGAAGAAAGTACCTGGTTTCACTTTTGGCACGGTGCTATAGTGGTTAGCACTGTCACCTTGCACCTCAAAGGTCCGGGTTCGATTCCCGTCTCTATGTACATGGAGTTTGCATGTTCTTCCCGTGCTTGGTGGGTTTCCTCCGGGTACTCCGGTTTCTCCACAGTCCAAAGACATGCAGATTAGGCTGATTGGCGTTCCCAAATTGCCCATGGTGTATGAATGAGTGTGTGAGTGTGCCCTGTGATCACCATTGCCCCCATATATTAGATTATATGATATGTGCATGGCAGATGCTCCACATTATCAAAATATAATAATAATTAGATGAAAAATGAAGGAAATGCATAATATTTCTGGAATCTATCTGCTTTAATAATGAGGTAAAAGTCAGCAATGAGTCGGCTTTTTAAAATAAAATTAGTTCCTCCACTTAAAAATGTTTTCAAATATATTATTATATATTAAAAAACTACATTATAAAACTATTATAAAACTACAGCATGTGTGAAAAGCAGCTGAGTGTTCCAGAATATATAGTCATCTGGACATTTACTCACTCACTCACTCATCATATATACTCAGCCTATCCCAGGAGACTTAGGGCCCATGGCAGGGTACACCCTGGACAGGGTGCCAATCCATCGCAGGGCACAGACACACACACTCACTCATTCACACACTACGGGCAATTTGGGAACACCAATTAGCCTAACCTACATGTCTTTGGACTGTGGGAGGAAACCGGAGTAGCCGGAGGAAACCCACCAAGCACAGGGAGAACATGCAAACTTCATGCACACAGAGACGGGAATCGAGCCTGGCCGGGGATCGAACCCGGACCCTGGAGGTGCAAGCTCGATTTTCTTTGAGCTACCAGGATTATGCACAGACTTTCTTAGTATTTTTCATTAATCTAAAGAGAACCTTTAGATATAAAAAAATATATTGTTTACATGTTGAATTCTGATTAAGCAGAATCGAGCCTGGCCGGGGGCTTTCAGCAGTTCTGAAAGTCATGCAGCTGCAAATCACAGGTTAAGATCATGCATTTCTTCTCATACATGTGGTTTCTATAGTAACAACTAACACACAGGTCAAATTTTAAAATATATATATATGGCGTATTTGTTGATATGGTGAATTTCCTATGTGAATATGTTTATGTAATATTTTATTAAAGAAATCACCAATTGTGCTTTCAGAAGTAAAGCTGTAACTTCAAAATTTCTGCTACAGAAAAGTCTCTGCTACAGGAAGTTTACACTTTGTGGTTTCTTACTAACATGACAAGCTTTAAAAAAAACTGTAAGCTAAAAAAGAAACAGGTATGGTTATGGCTAATTATATATTTTAGAAGAAGAACTAAGACTTCTTTTATTTTTAATTTTAGTCTGATTTATTGGAATATAATTAATTTTAGGATGGTAAGAATCATTGTTTTGTACTGTACCACAACTGCCTGTCCTTAATGTTTTATATTTATCAAATGTTAATAAGTTATTGTTGCATTCCGTTTACATAGGCTCATCATGAACATGATTACAATGGTGAAATTGAGTTTGCAGTTACTTCTTCATCTTGGACAGAATGGCTGTAAACCGTCTGATTTTATTTTGAGGTTTCTGAAATCAACACAGGGTCAAAATTATACACATAACATCATAAATGTATGAATGATGAAATTTCTGGTGAATGAAGGCGTAAAAGCCGATTAACATTTACAGGACACTTGCGACAGTCACGAGACTCTTAGTGATCTGAATGGTGCAGATTTTTTAAAGAAAGCCGTTTGTCTGTGAATGACGATCCTGGCCGAGGGGGCTCACAACCCACTGCAGTCGGTTCCGTGAACATTCAAGGAGTGGAACGCCTGATCCTTGAAAATTGACGGATAACTTGTCTGTTTGTGGGAACTCTACACACAATCATAAATCATCACCACTTGCACATTACAGGAACTCAGCTGGGAGTTTGGCTACATTTCCCGCACAGTCCTGACCTCACACTAAGTCATGTTTTGGGTTCCTGGGAGGCCAGGGTTTAAGATTTGAAGCAGGCACTCCGATCATGGCTCTGGCATACTGAAAGTATGAAACTTTCTACTATGATGGTGGCCAAGCATTAGTGAAACACTGGGATAAGTGCAGGAGTGTAGCAGGGATTATATAGAGAAATAAAGCGAGTTCTTATCTCATACAGTACATGTGCTCTGTTACTCTATACAGTTTTGGTTTGACTCAAATGCTTCTCGTACCTTAAAACTTTGACATTTCTTTTAAAATTATCTGGATTGTGCAGTTCAGTTTTGCTGTTTATTAATGCATTTTATTACTGTAATGCTTATTATGTTCTAAAACTTATAAAACCCACAAAAAAAGGCATTACAGGTTTTGTTAAGATAAGAATTTTAAGATATAGAGTATAAATGTGTCACTGGTATGCAGACAATCAGAGGTAGAAGTGTGGAAACAGTCGGTTTAAACTGCTGTCCACTGGACTCAGCACCCGTGCAGAAAACGCTCGGTTTATTGTCTTCAGAATGTTTCTTGTTGTCTACAAGAAAGGAGGAAGCGATTAAGGCTACCTGAAAATACCTTCCTTTATTTTACATATTTTATTTGTGTGATGAACATTTCCAATCTGTTGCCCAATTCATTCTCATTACCAGCCGACACCTCAACATTAATAGGTTCATTTTCAGGCCTTCACTGATGATCTCTCTCACTCACTCATCATCTATACTGCTTAATCCTGTATTCAGGGTCACGGGGGGCCTGGAGCCTATCCCAGGAGACTTAGGGCACAAGGCGGGGTGCACGCTGGACAGGGTGCCAATCCATCACAGGGCACAGACACACACACATACACTCACTCATTCACACACTACGGGCAATTTGGCAACGCCAATTAACCTAACCTACATGTCTTTGGACTGTGGGAGGAACCCGGAGTACCCGGAGGAAACCCACCAAACACGGGGAGAACATGCAAACTCCATGCACACAGAGACGGGATCGAACTCGGACCCTGGCAGTGCAAGGCGACAGTGCTAACCACTACATCACCGTGCCGCCTTGATCTGATTATTTAAGATCATAATTCGCTTCCCATTCTGATACATCGAGATCACAGTAACACCTTTAATATTCATTGTTACTTTTTTGTACTCCTTGTCATGCTTTAGCAAGAATTTTTGTTCAAACTGATTTTCTACAGCAAATAAACAACATGGTGTGATGTAAGATAATTACACTAACTGCCAGTAACAGTTTTATTCCACTTATACTTTATCAGCACATGGCACAGATGCATTTATTGTTATGGAACATCCACTGAACAACTGTTGTACCACATTCCTGTTATACCACACTGTATTTCCTGCTGTATTACAAAAAAAACTTCTCAAATGATACCCTTTATATACTATCATAAACACACTTACACAAATACATACAACAACTTGTTTAGTGTATCCTTAAAGGCAATTTATGTCTTACCGTTGCATGCAACATTTTGGTTTGTATTAAACCGCTCCTGTCCGTTGCTGGCCACAAAACCAGAAACACACATGCAGTAATAGGAACCAGGGATGTTACTGCATTTAGCATTAGAGCCACAGATGGCTTCGCTTTCCTTACATTCATTAATGTCTGAGACAGAACAACAACAGCAGAGGTTCAGGTTTATCCTTAGTGTAGCGTTAATACATCAGATGGATATAACATCAGAGAATATTACAGATATACTGACCTTCGCATTCTCCACCAGTCTCCTGAGTGAAATTAACAGCCCGTGATTTTGTCCGGTACCCCGTTACACACTGACAGTAGTAGCTCCCTGCTGTGTTGTAGCAAGCTGCATTCGCACCACATATTGGGTCTTCATTCTCACACTCATTCTCATCTGTGTTACAGAATGTAGATCAGATTTGAAAAACACACGGGGTCTCATTCATTAAGATACTTTTAATACGTTTGTCTTTAGATGTTTTTGTAGAGCAAACTAAAGGAAAAATGAGTGTTTAAAAGAAAAGCGTATTTGTTTAAATTTATTAATTTTTCTTTCAAGTGATTCATAATAAATTACTGAGATTCAGAAAATGTTTATTCAATTGGTTTATTACAATGAAAAGGAATTAAAGTAATGGCGTATATAAAATCTTAGTAACTTTAGTAACATTTTCCCCTTAAAACCTGCACAATTATGTAAACATCTCTTTTCATACAGTAGATTTTGCATCTAAACACAACATTATGGTGACAAAAGCCCAAAAAGAGACAATAATTATTAATTATGGAAGTATATTGGAAGGTTATAGATAATGGAACCTACTGGAAATAATGTTATTTATACGTTGCTGGTGTCCCATACCTACACAACGGTCTCCTAAGGGGTAATTTCCTCTACTACATGCAGCATCTGAAGTTGCATCTCTCAGTACAGGTAACAGGAGCCCTGCAGGAAAAGATTTATTTCTTGTTGTAACTCATGACTCTTCTTTGTTCTAGTAACATTTCACAGGCTCAAAAACTAGGACAGTTTTTAGTCCAATTTTAAACACATGACAGGTACATATTTAACATATTAAAAATATATATGACCAAGAATTTCAGTTTGTACAACACTCTTACTCCCCCAATACACATACTCCTACTTCTTGAAAAAATTCCTTTGGATAAATATGGGTACACAACTTTCACTTCTTTAATAAAGAAAAATACTTTGTTCTAGGGTTCTAGGGCCAATCAACTGTCCTTTTTACCCTCACATTGCTAACCATTGCTACCTTAGTGGTTAGCACTGTCACCTATCACCTCCAGGGTGGGGTTCGATTCCCCCCCTTGGGGTCTGTGTGCATGTTCGCATGTTCTCCCTGTGCTTAGTGGGTTTCTTTTGGGTAATCCGGTTTCCTCCCACAGTCCAAAGACATGCAGATTTGGCTAATTTGCGTTCCCAAATTTCCCATAGTGTGTGAATGCACATGTGAATGTTGACTGGAGGTCCTACCATGGTCATAAAATGGGAATAAATTCCTTGGCCTCCACTGTGCCTAGCTGGACTACAGAGGTTCCTAGATGAATGGATGAATGCATGGATGCTAACATTACTCGATTCCCTCTTCATAACATCAGAAGGATTCGTCCATTTCTCTCCACACAGGCCACTCAGGTGCTTGTTCAGTCCCTTATTATTTCGATGACTAAAGATCTGTTTTTTAGATATTTAAAACTTTTGAGTTAACTTTTGGGTTAAAACCCAAACCCATAAGACATATGTAGAAGTGACTCACCCAAAAATAAGAGGTAACGGCAGCACATGGTGTCTTCCGGTCTCTTTACTGAAACACTGAAACACTGCTACTGTTGTAGGAAGATTCAGTTTAGGTAAGGAGGCTGTGATGATTTAGGATTCACAGCTATAAAAGGAAACGGTTTAAAATAGGTACAGAACTTATCTATAACTGTAACAGTTTGTACTAGCCATGCTTAATGAATGTTAATAGGATATAATTTTTCATCTTTGTGCCTGAATGTCTCCTTCAGCAAATAGAAAATTAAGAAATAAAACACGTAGATGTGCTGTTATAAAAAAGTCATCAGTTTTATTTTTCTCTCATGTGATGCAAAAAAAAAAAAATGCAGCTTTTAATTTTTCCTGCAAAAAAAAACAAGCTTCTCTGTCCTGACACTTTTATTATGAGAGATAAGAATATGAGAGATAATTAATGACAATAAATCCAACAAAAATGGGACTGGATATAAAAAAATGGAATTAACTTACAAAATAACACACCGCTGTGCACTGATGAATACTGATCCTCTCAGCCAGGGCTCGCAAGACAAATTTCTTTTGCGTCTGTGTCAGTCAGGAAATGATGAATATAACATAGCATGTGCAAAAAAGCAGCTCAGTGTTTCAGAGTATATAGACGTGAGCTGCACATTCATCTTATCTTTAATCATTTGACTGCATACTGTATTCTGTATAAATGCGGTAAAGATTAGTGTTTTTTTTACATGTTTACAATTACCAGGATGTTAAATAGCCTTTCTTTTTATTTTTAGAGGATTAAAATCCAAAGAATAAAATAATTTATAATTGTCCAAAACTTTTTTTTATATTTGTAATGAATTACATGTTTACCTTCATGTCCTAATATGTTCTATTCCTCATTTATCAAATGTTAATTTTTGCCTGCAACTATGACATAGCAATCATGAGCATGCAGTTGATTCACTGCTCTATCCTGCTCCCACACCCTGCTCTAGATGAAGACACTTTTCTTCATCTAGAGCAGGATGACTGTAATCATTTTTATTTTATTCTGGAACTTCTGAACTTAACACAGGGTCGAAATTATACATACAGCATCATAAATGTATGTAAGATGAAATTTCTGGCGAATGAATGCTATAAAGGTGATAATAATTTACAGAGGAGCCAAACATAGTACAGTGATGAGACTCTGAGTGGTGCGAATGTTTTAAAGACGTCTAGATGTATTTGAAACATATGAAGTGCTTGTAATTATATTTCAGTACATCATAGAAAAAACTGAAACAAAGATTTAAAAGCAGTTTAGCAGCAAACTTTGTGAAAACTAATTTGTGTCATTCTCAAAACTTTTGGCCACGACTATATATGTCAGAGATTGATAACTGAAAAGCATTTGGAGAGGTTTTGATTGATATTTACTATTTGGGTAGTTCTATCGTAATATATTCTTAAAATCTTATAGTTATGTCTGCCCTTAAGGACAAAAAGGAAAGGGGGAATATTTGGTAGAAAAAAATTAATCAACTGTGTGTTTTACTTAAAGTCTACATAATCATGGGTCAGTTAGAGTTGCAGATTTGGAATGTGTACGTGCAAGAAAGAACATGATGTACAGAGCGTAAAGCCGTTGATCTATATACGTTGACAGAGACGGTGCCAGCAGCGTCACTCGCCTGCTTATCAACACCCACGGGAACAGCTCTGTTGTGTTCTTAAACATTATGTGTTTTATAAGATGTCCCCATGTCCTGTTCCTTTAGAATATATAAGGCACTGTGAGATGAGGGGGGTTACCGCTGTCTTACAGATGCTTTTGCATTGTGTATAACAGAGATGTCCAGGTCTGTTTAAATAAACCTGATACTATTTAAAGTCTCCAGAGCTGTTCATTTCATTTCCACCACGTTGGAAATTAATACAAATTTAACACATATCCACACATACAACTGTCTCTAGGATTTACAAAGAATGTTTTGAAAAAGAGAGAATATACAGTGAGCCAATGTTCTCACCCATCTTGCTATGTCTGAGGTATGCTGAAGAGAGTTATCACACATCACATCGAACCTTAAAGCAGATGGGCAGCAGCAAAAGACCACAACAGGTCCCAATTTGAGGCTACAATCCACATGTGTTGACCAAATTGGACAATAGGACAAAATTGGAAAACTATTGTCCAGTCTAATAAGTGCTTTATTAGACAACATTTGGATGGTAGAGTCACAATTTGGCATAAACATGAAAGAATGGATCCATCCTGCCTTGTATGAATAGTTCAGAGCTGGTGTTGTAATGGTTAAGGGGAGATTTTCTTGGCACACTTCGTACCAGCTGAGCAGGATTTAAACGCCACAGCCTACCTGATTATTGTTACTGACCACGTCCATGCCTGTATAACACAAAACCATCTTTTCTTGAACATGATAATGAGTCAGTCACTAGATCTCAGCCCAATAGAATGCCTTTGGGATGTGATGGAATGGGAGATTCACATCAAGGATGTGAAATCTGCAGCAATTGTGTAATGCTGTCTATCAACACGTACCAAAATCTCTCAGGAATGTTCCCAGGCCATTGTAAAATCTATGCGATGAAGAATTAAAACAATGAAGGGAAATCAAGTTCAACCTGGTACTAGCAAGGTGTACTTAATGAAGTGGTCAGGTAGTAGTACTTACTAATTTACTTTCTTTTTTTTTTTTTTTGGATTTTTCCCCGATTTTCTCCCTAATTTAGTTGTGTCCAATTCCTCCCCGTCACTAGGGGGCTCCCACATTAAGGCTACTACTACCACTCAGCCGGGAGGGCCGAAGACTATCACGTGTTTCCTCCAAACCACCTGACGCCAGCCAACCGCATCTTTTCGAACTGCTCGCTCGCGTACCGTTGGGGGCGGTGTAACACACTCGAAGGACAGCGCTATCCGCTCCCTCCGTTGCGCGAGCTCACAGATGCCCCTGACTGGCTGTAGAGCCGTGATTAATGTGGGAGCATTAAGTACCTCTCGTCCCTCCCCTCTGAGAGAGCTCGACCAATCAGCTCTCTCTAGACCTCCGGCTGCGAGAGGTTACAGCACCACCCGGGATTCGAACTAGCAATCTCCGGATGATAGGGCGAGCGCTTTTACCACACTAATTTACTTTCTGAGATTATAAACTACTGCATTAATCAGCTTAGTTTTCAGATTTATTTCTACAGAAATAAACACATTATATTTTAGATGGAGCATATGAAAACCTCAGTCTAATGTGTTACTTCTCAGTGATTCAACCTGAAATGTAATTGGAAATGAAACTGGAAACTCAACCACGGGTGGTTCTTGCCAAAGCAGAAACCAATAAACCAGATAGTGTGACCAAGTGATGAAAAGTCTGTTAAGCAATTTGAGTGTGCAGTACTGCAGAAGAAAATTCATGGATGCTTGTTGTACTGCAGTTAGATTGAAATATAATTAGAAATTATTTCAGGGACATGGGAAGGCATGCTTGTTTTTGGTGGTGTTGGAAATTTAAGCCATGACATGCTCTGACATTATACACAATATCTGGTAATTTTGGTATATTCATGAGGCACCTGAAAAAAATTAATATTTGCTTTTTGTGGCACTGATAAGTAATTATTGTTATTATGTATTTTGATTTGATTGACTTCAACGTCGACTGCAAGTTAGCCACAATAATTAATGTAAATGTGATAAGAAAATGTTGGTCTGAAAAATGTAAAGGTTGACTCCAAAATCTTGTACCTGAATTGTATCATAATCTCTCTCACATGCTGCGATGTACTTTGTGAGGCTGCATAATATGTATGTTTTTGTTTTTTAAACATCCACATTTTTTTCTTTCTTATTTTAAAATTTAATCTACATTAGAGAGGTCAGTGACTGATTTTGGGTGAGGGTGCAGTTGGTGTTCCTGTTCATCCCAAATGTGTTCAGTCAGTGGTCTGTGCAGGAAACTCACATTCTTCTTCTCTATTCATGTCCTCATGGAGCTTGCCTTATGCAAAGTTGTCATGCTGGAACAGCTGGGGGTTCCTTAGTTCCAATGATAGTCGGGTGCCTACATGGTCATGGTTATAATGGCACACCCTAAAGTGACATGACAAAACCACAGAAATCTACAGTGAGCGGAAATTGCAATATGCAGTGCAGAAGTTTTCAGATCAACCTCTATAATTGCTCAGGTTTTGTACATGCAACACAACAGTGAGATTTTTAAATTATATATATATCTAACCAGACAAGATTGCTCAGCACAGTGTGTTGTATAGAAAGTAAGATTTTTTTTTTTTACTCTATTAACTCACCCATCCTTAAGATGTATTACATACCACAGATATGCTCCTGTTCAGACGTAGAAGTTGCTGAATGTTCAGTTTCCTGTGCAGCATGTGCTCGGTCAGATCAGTTTTATCTCTAATCCCATTGCTGCATTGATAATATACTATATATACTAATCTGATTAAAGAGTTTATTGCAAAATGGCTTATCTTAAACATGGATACAGTACACTACAGTGCAGGGGCGCCCCTAGCAGTTTTGGGCCCTATGACAAAATATGCGATTGGGCCCTCCTACCACACCCACTAGTAGTGTTATTATTAATAAAGCAGATCTCTGGGGGCCCCTAAAGGGCGTGGGCCCTTAGAATCGTCCTAACCCCCCCCAACCCCCCCCCCCTAGGCGCCCCTGCTACAGTGTACCATCAATATTTGTAGCGCATAAATATACATGTGACTTCTTTTACCCTCAACACACATGACGTCTAGATGTTTTCGACACTAACACTTTAGCAGTAAAACATTTTTTCATCATGTTATGTGCTTGTTCTGTACACTTGACCTTGACTTCACCAGGTTCACAAAGAGATACATATAGGGTAATACAAAAAAAAAGCTAAGACTGGTAATCAGATTTTTGTCAGACTATGAGTGAAACATCTTTCCATAGCATGCATCTGTGAATGATTGAAAAGAAGTAGTGTATAAGAGCATGGCAATTGACAGACAGACAGACAGACAGACAGACAGACAATTATAAATTGTTTCTACTGTGCAATTTAGCTTGTTAGTGAACTTATGGTAGCAGTATGGCTTAGTGGTTAGCACTGTCACCTTGCACCTTTAGGGTTGAGGATTTTATTCCCACCTCGGGGTCCATGTGCATGAAATTTGCATGTTCTCCCCATGCTTGGTGGGTTTCCTCTGGGGACTCCGGTTTCCTCCAACAGCCCAAAGACATACAGATTAGGTTAATTGCTTAATGTAAATGCGTGTATGAATGTTGACCAGAAGTCCTACCATGGTCTCCACTGTCCCTAGTTGGACTACAGAGGATCCTAAATTGATGAGTAGAGAGTGAACTTAACTCCAAACTTTAATGTTAAATAATACAGTGGGAAAAAAAAAAAAAAAGATAGCTCACGGTTATCTACTTTGCTCCAGAATGTCAAAACTGGTATTAAATATACATTAGCTGACCAAACGTTCGCTGACTTGTGCATTTAATGCATGATATAATTGTTGGATTCACGGGCATAACCTGAGCTTTTAAACTGGGTGGCCAGGGTAGACCAGGTGGCTTTACAACAAAAATATTCTAGACAATTCTATGAGATAAACTTTGTGCCTAAAGTTTTGATAGGTGTGACGTGCAAGTGTCCACATTCATTTTACTATATTTTAATTGAGTGACTGACAGAGAACCAACAGTATCTGGTTCTAGCAGTATGATGGTGGACTTGATAAAATGCACATTTGCTTCACATATTAATCTGCTTTATAAAAAATACAGACCAATAATAGTAAATAGTATGTATAAAATAAGTGTGTAAAAACAAGGAAAAAATAAAAAAAACGTTGATAGAACCATATAATAAAAATAAAAAATGTATATATGTATAATATATGTAACATATATTAAATTAGATTCAGTTAAGTTGCTTTTACTTTGAAAATGGAGGAGGCGTCGTCATGGTAACCCTCAGCTGCGTGTTTGGGTGACGTTAGCCTTCTTGATATTTTATAGCTTTAAGCGTGATATATGTGTACTATGTAAAACAGTACATATTTTGCGTTTTGCTTTGTTTTCGATCATTATCCGAGTCACAGTTATGTGTTTATTACTGGGTGCGACGGGCGTCGGAAAGACACTGCTTCTGAAACAACTGCAGAATATCCTGACTTAGCGAGCGAGCTAACTAGCTGACTAGCCGGTTAACTAGCAGCATTTCGATAGACCTGATGTCTTTATATATTTAAAATAAAATAAAAAAAAAACATAGATAATGTTTAAGAGTATTTTGGTTAAAATCTTCATCTACCGTTTTGTATAGAGAATATGTAATTTAATTCAAACCCCGAGCTGTTTTTGTTAATTATGTTTTTTTGGTTGACAACATCTTGACGTTGTTTTTTCCTTAGCTAAAGGTACAGCTGTGTCAAAGGGGTGAGCCTGCTAATTTAGGAGAACCACCTGCTACTCTGCCCACAGTAAGTGCAACATATGTCCATTTTGTCCAGCTATATTTATTGTATGTATTTATTTACATCTGCAAGTCGCTTTGGATAAGTCTCTATGAGCTTGCCACATCTTCCCACTGAGATTTTTGCCCATTCCTCAAGGCCAAACTGCTCCAGTCATGTTGGATGGTTTCCACTTGTGAACAGAAAAGAAAAGTCTGACCACAGATTCTCAATTGGATTGAGGTGTGAGCTTTGCAAAACCTGTTTCTAGATTTACAGGTTATAATGTAAGAAAACATTTTTAAAAATGCCTGGGGAGATACTTTTGAAGGCACTGTATGCATATTTTTCTTTTTAATACATAATTACTAATAAATTAAATTTATGCGATTGGTTCTGAAAGCATTAATATTTTTCACATGCGTGTAAATTCATCTGAACCACAATCCTGAAAGCGGAGGTGACTACAGTACTTGATGCATCACTTTGCATCAAAGCTAAATGAAAATGAACACAAATTGCATAGAAATATAACAATACAGCATTCACCTCAACCTGGGACTTGTAATGATATTTTTTTGTGAATGAAGGCATAAAAGAAATTGACATTTACTAAAGACTTCAATGACAAGATGGTTATGAGGGTTTTAGCTGCAGTAAAACATTTGAATGGTGCAAACATTTTAAAGAAGACTTTATGCTCATGCTGTGGTAGCTCGGAGATCACTGCAATCGTTTCTGTGAACATTCAGCTAGTAGCATGCCTGATCCATAAATTGATGACAAGTTATCCGTTGATTTTCAAGGAAGAGACATTCTGTATCTGTCTATGGAAACTGTACACGCAATCATTCAACAACACCACTTGAACGTTACAGGAACTCAGCTTGGAGTTATTTCCACATCCGTCGTACAGTTCTGACCTCACTCCCAGCCATTTACACATTTGGGCCATTAAGGAACTTTCTAGGAGGCCAGAGTTTCAG
Source organism: Clarias macrocephalus (assembly GCA_011419295.1). NCBI lineage: Eukaryota > Metazoa > Chordata > Actinopteri > Siluriformes > Clariidae > Clarias > Clarias macrocephalus. Next base: position 60,826 of record JAAGKR010002711.1, read on the forward strand.
GTCGTGAATCAATCAGTCTGATCATGGCTTCGTCATACTGAGAACTTTTTTTACCTTGATGGTATCCAAGCACTAATGAAACGCTGGGATAAATGCATTAGTGTAGCAGTGCATTATATAGAGAAATAAAGGGAGTTTTTACCCTAATAACTGTGTTTGGTTCAGAGAATTCAGAGATGAGCATTAAAATCTAACTGTACTGTAGATTTACATAAAAGCACCTTACAGTATAGATGCAGTGTACCTCATATATCTGAGCTGGTTCATTTTTTTGTACAGGTGGGCACTAATCTGACTGACCTGACGCTAAAAAAGAGGAGCGTGACTGTCAGAGAGTTAGGAGGCTGCATGGGCCCTATATGGCCCAGCTACTTCAGAGACTGCTCATCTGTTATTGTGAGTGTTATGTAATGGAAAACACTGCAAGTGGTCAAACAGAACAAAAATATTTCCTGTGGCAGCATTTTTTCTGCAGTATTAGTAGAAAATTTATTAAAACTCCACAAATGACATAAAAAATGACATTCCAGAATGTTTCTGTAAAATTACACTGTGCTTTTGTGTTCAGTTCATGGTAGACTCTGCCAACATCGCACAGATTTCCTCCTCGTGCATCCAGCTGCTCAGCGTTCTCTCGGCCGAGCCGCTCCGTTCCGCATCTGTCCTTGTGCTGTTCAACAAGAGGTCAGACTTTAATGTTTTTAATCAGGGTTGTGCTTTTTAAGTAAAAACAACCATGTTCTCAAAGCTGATCTAACTCCTCAAATTTTTATTTCTTTAATTTAACTTGCTTCTTAACTCTTGAGGATAATAAAATGACCACAAGAGGAATGAAGAACAAATGTATTTAACAAATCTGACATCATTGTTCCCTGAAGCCGCACTTTATGGTGACTTGAGAGGTTTACAACTTGCTTGAAACAGCTTGCTAAGTTCCATTTCTTATTCTCTTTCTAGTGATCTTGAGTGCACTATGTCACTAGTGGAAATTAAATCACTCTTCAGGATGGATGACATCATTGCCTCCGCTCCCCAATCGATTACAGTTTTGGAGCTCAGTGCTCGGTCTGGAAAGGGCCTTCAGGAAGTGCTCAACTGGCTGGACGTGACTCACCCTGACTGACCCAGACAGCAGACAGGTCAAAAGGCAAATCATAGAAAATACTGACACTCTCTCACTCACTCATTCTCTATACCACTTACCCTGTACAGGGTTGCTGGAGGACTGGAGTCTATACCAGGGCACTCAGAGCATTCGGTGAGTTACACCTTGGACAGAGAGCAAGGCCATTGCAGGCCACAAGCACACATACACTTGTTACTCACACACGCACTCACTCCTTCATTATGGGCAATTTGGAAATGGCACTTCGCTAATCTGCATGTCTTTGGAATGTGGGAGGAAACCAGAGTACCCCCAAGGAAGGGAGGAAACCCACCAAGCACAAACTCCACGCACACACACCTGAGGCGGTGCAAGACCACAGTGCTAACCACTAGCCGCGGTGCAAGACAACAATGCTAACCACTTACCACTGTGCTGCATAAATACTGACACGTTGAACTTAATTACCCGTGGTACAATGTGGCAAAAAATGCAGCAAAGATGAGATCATCTGCATCACTTCACACTTTTGTGCCTGGTGATGAGATATGATATGATATGATATATGATAAGAATAAGGTGAAGTTCTGTCTCAGGACCTTGCTCCAAACTGTCTACAATTTTCGTTCGCTCTTGTTTGTTACTTGCTGATCGACTGACCTCTGCCTGTTTATTTATTTCTGTTTTTGATTACCTGCATTTGATTTGACCATCAGTGTTTAGTACATTTAATAAAATACCCTCTTTTAACTACAACTGTATCTGTAATCTCCTGACCGGGGTGTTTCACATAGATCAATTTGTTGTTTGTTTATCATGGTAACCGTGTTGACTGCCAATATTGAATTTCTAATTTTATTTTATTAAAGAAATGTAAGCAGCTTATTAATTCAGGGTATTGATTCTCACACACACACAGACCTATATGTGAACAGTCCTTAAGTGATAAAAAAAAATGCAATTTTATCACTTAAAATTTTTTACGGTATGGATTTTCAAGTACATTTTACTATGTTGACTTGAACTTGACTAAGCCTGCTTACCATCATATAACTGTCCTTTTACAGAGGAAGGGCTGTTAAAATTCTCCTACAGGCGCTGCTTGATTCCACTCACATTTCTGCTGTTTCTCCTCAGGGCAGCAGAAGAGGAAATTCGTGAATGATTAGGAACCAGCACAGAAAAAAAGCAAGTGCTTTTTTCTGATGTTCCTTAACTCCTTGCACACCATACTGAGGTCCTGCTTCCCTCTTCCTCTTCTCCGCAATCTGACCAGAAGTTTCAATTAATATTGTTATAAACCATGTCTGATTTATTTTTTTTTCCATCTAGACATAATTTCATGCTTTAAGGTTCTTTTGAGCTTCACGATTTATGGCTTTATACAGTTTGTCAGCTTCCTTAAATGAAGTAATGGACAATTGTGGTCAGAAACGAGAGTAGCATGTTGCTTGAGTTCGTTCACATTGTCCTGGGTTTCTTCACTTTTCTTTACAATATGGATCAAGAACCAAGAAAAAGTTGGTGCAAGGTTCTGTATATTGGGGCTACACAACATAGAAGTCTGAAAAATGACCTTGGATCATTATTATGTATGGTGTATGTATAACCTCATTTATCGAGCGGGATATGAAAGTATATCCAGCTTGGTAAATAATTGAAATTATAAGAATTTAAAAATGTGAAGAAAAAAAAAAAGTTTCTGTTGCAGCACTCAGAAGCTTGTGTACTAGGCACAGAATCAGTTACATCCAAAGTGATCGGTCATGTCTGATTAAACTGAAATCAGTATCCATCAGCGCATCTCTATCATTAAAGTAATAAATAATTTACAAATTGACTTAGGATTCAATTTGGCAATACATGAGACAGCACACAAAAGAACTGCGAAGTACAAATTGTGATATATACGTTCATCATGTCTGCATCGTTATGTACGAAACCAGTCACCATTTCCCAAAAATAACTTCAAAATGAATAAACAAATAACATTACAGACGATTTTGCATGCCTATGAAGAGAGCAACATATTACAGTACATGACAGGCCAGTTTTCAGATGGACAGCGCATCACACTAAGGCATGCAGAGATCTTAAATCCTCTTCTCTCCAGTCTGCATGCTCAGGAGGGTGTGTGATATTACAGTACTATATTTGCTATTGCGAATATCGCCTTAATATGGTTGAAGGGACTCACAAAACACTAGAAAAGATTCATTTGCCATTCAATTTGGTAGTCTCTTTTCGAGTCAATTTGTTGTTAGTCTTCCGGGTGCTCCCATTGAGGGGTTGCCGCAGAGGACCAACTGATTTACACAACAACTTGGCACAGGTTTTACACTGGGTGCCCTTTCTGATGCAACCCTCCCATTTGACTCGAACCTGGGCCTTCTGCATGGCAGACGAGAAACCTACCACTGAGCCACCACTTTAAATCGGCATCGCTGTCTGAGATCGTCTGGTTATGAAAACAGTAAAATTTTTATCTCCTACAAATTTCATTTGGCTACTAAATATTTTGGGATTAAGATTTATGTTTGTCTGGAACACTGTGTACTAAACACAAAGTAAAGAGAAAGAAGATTTCATGCTCAGACCTGACATAGAGAATATCGCCCTGGTTTCCCTGAAGATGGCCAGCCATGAGCCGAATATGTTTCAGAGCAACAGTAGGAATTAAACTAAAGTAAATCTGTAAAGAGTTTACGCGAACATTAAACATTAAATTGTGTTAAATAGAACAATGCATGTCTGTCATGCTTTTGCGTTTCCAGTCACAGAATGTGGTCACAGGTAGAAATAATTGTATAGGATTATAATCACGAAGAATTAAAAACAGCACGCAGACAGTTAAGTTGATTTTTTTTTAATTATTAAGTATAATTATTTCATAACCAAAGCTATTTAATAATCCGCTACACTAGCTTTTATTGCTTTTGTATAATGGTTTGTGATTTTTAGCACCTAGCCCACTTCAGAAGTTGTGCAGACTGCATTCGTGTCTAATCTTGGATGACAATATCTTACACGTTATTCGAAATGTTTGCAATGATGCAAAATGAGAACTCTAACACACAAAAAAACTCTTCTAATTAGATCTTGTAGCTTGATACATGGTCCCTTTTGATTGTGGGAGGAAACCGGTGTACCCAGAGGAAACCCACAAAGCACAAGGAGAACATGTAAACTCCATGCACACATTTTGCTCATGTGAACAATGCATTGACCCAAATGTTTACAACACAGTAAAGGGGTTCCATTACGTAAAATTAACTTTTTGGACCGAGTCTTTTTGGACAGTCCCATGGGTCTCCATTGTGTGTGTACATAAATGTAAAAAGTGAGCAAAACACATCCCCTCCCCTGATTTCTTTCTGTTTTCCTGCATTCTTTTTTCGGGATGTTGAGGTACCATTTTATATATTTTTTCGCAACGAAGCAGAAAGTTTTACATCTCACCCAAAATGCATACAGTATATAAAGGGGTTGGACAATGAAACTGAAACGCCTGGTTTTAGACCACAATAAGTTATTAGTATGGTGTAGGGCCTCTTTAATTCTTCCTGCAGAATAGTGGCCAGGTCACTACGTGATGCTGGTGGAGGAAAACATTTCCTGACTCGCTTTTCCAAAACACCCCAAAGTGGCTCAATAATATTTAGATCTGGTGACTGTGCAGGCCGTGGGAGATGTTCAACTTTACTGTCATGTTCATCAAGCCACTCTGGCACCAGTCTTGCTGCGTGTATTGGTGCATTATCATTCTGATACATGGCACCGCTGTCAGGATACAATGTTTGAACCATTGGGTGCACATGATCCTCCAGAATGGTTCGGTAGTCATTGGCAGTGACGCGCCCATCTAGCACAAGTATTGGGCCTAGGGAATGCCATGATACTGCAGCCAAAACCATCACTGATCCACCCCCATGCTTCACTCTGGGCATGTAACAGTCTGGGTGGAACGCTTCTTTGGGGCTTCTCCATACTGTAACTCTCCCAGATGTGGGAAAGACAGTGAAGATGAATACATGCTTCACATTGTCCACAGCCCAAGATTATTGCTGCTGGCACCATTGAAACTGCCGTTGGCATTGCCACGAGTGACCAAAGGTTTGCTATAGAAGCCCAGCCATGTACATTGACCCTGTGAAGCTCCCGACAAACAGTTTTGGTGGAAACAGGAGAGTTGAGGTGCACATTTAATTCTGCAGTGTGTTGGGCAGCTGTGGTTTTATGTTTTTTGTATACAATGCGGGTTAGCACCAGGACATCCCTTTCAGACAGCCTCCTCTTGCGTCCACAGTTACTCCTGTTGGATGTGGTTCGTCCTCCTTGGTGGTATGCTGACATTACCCTGGATACCGTGGCTCTTGATACATCACAAAGACTTGCTGTCTTCTTCACAGATGCGCCAGCGAGACGAGCACCAACAATTTGTCCTCTGTCGAACTCTGATGTCACCCATAATGTTCTGTGCATTACAATATTTTAAGCAAAACTGTGTTATTACTCTTTTACTAATTAAACCTTCACACTGCTTTTACTGGTGGAATGTGCACTCAATGAAGATCGGCCATCAGGCTGGACAAATTTAGCCATGAAACCTCCAACACTAAATTGGCCAGTGTTTCAGTTTCATTGTCCAACCCCTGTATATGTACGTATATGAATCAGTTAAGTATTTAGTTTGTTAGTTTTAGAGTAATACTTGCTGTTGCTTAATGATTCTAATAAACCACTCTGTGTATATGCAGAAGATTTAAGCGAGATACATTATATAACTTCTTATAAACTACTACTTCATATAACCCTGTTAAGCTTTTTTTCTGTTTGAGTACGAGTTGAGTAGGAGTTTTTGCGGTAACAATCGCCTGTGAAAACTTTAACAGTGTCAAACAAGACAATAGAGATTCCAGAAAAGTTGTTTCCCCCTTAGAGAAAGGGAGGCTTTTAACCGTCTGTGCCAGTGTAGATGCAGGCATTCATTCCAACCAAGCAGAAGCTATACCTATTTCACTATTCAATATTGAGTGAATTATTTCTTAAATATTGCAGTCTGCCATAAAGGATTCTTTAAATCCTTTTTTAAACTCTCTTACAGACCTGTGTTCTACGAGATGCTGCTCATCACATATTGGTGATGTCTGAGTGGATGGATCAATTACAACCTGAAGCTCCACCCACAGGTACACTAATTATTTAAACAATAAGTTTTACTTCTAAGTCACCCACATCCACAAAGAGTTTTCAAAAATATCTCAGGTTGCATTAATTTGCTGTCATAAAAGCTAATTTGGGGTCTTATAAATAAAAGGGTCTTATTAAAAATCTTTGTTTCTAGTGAATAAAAATGTAATTAAATGGAACAAAGGAAAATGTTATCAAATACAAAAGTAACATCACAAGCTACCAAATTTTGAATGGTTTATCATCTCAAACTGTAGTGGATTGAATCTGGCTTTCATACAACACTCATAACACGACCACATTTTCCACATTTTACAGTACAACATTTATTGAACCACAGACAATGGTGCCATCTCTCCGTGTCCAGGACACATGTCCTCATGGCTATGAGAAAGACACAGACAAACAGACATTCCATCTGACAAAGTCTGTAGCTCTGCAGACAGACAGACAGACAGACAGGCATGATGGCCAAGTGGTGAGAGTAAGCAAGTCTGCAGCTTGCAAGAGTTCAGTCTGAGTTCACACACCTGGTTCCATCACTTTCAATCTGGTTCCCAGAATTCTTTTCAGCTTTGTTGTAAAAAAAAAAAAAAAAAAGATGAGAAAAAAAATATAGGGACAGTAATGAAGAGGTTGGAAGCCTTGGTGCTGTGTGGTGATTTACTCCAGGACCACGGTGCCTCCTGCTGCTTCTAGAGCCGCTTTCAGTTTCTCCGCCTCATCTTTGGAAACGTTCGCCCGGATCTCCTGTGGCAGGGTCTCCACCAGCTTCTTAGCCTTCAGAGACGAGAAGTAAAGAATAAAGACATTTAAATGCAAACTAATAAAGGTAAACAAAATGGTAAAAGGTAAAAAAAATAAAAAAAATAAACCATGCACATTAAAATTGCTACCTGGACAAGATTCAGGCCCTGAATGCAGTTCTTCACTTCCTTAATCAGTTTGACTTTATCCTCCGCTTTCAGCTCGGTCAGTTTCACCATGAAGTGGGTTTTCTCTTTCTTCGCCGGGGCCACGTCTTCCTCCAGAGCCTTCAAATTAACAGGAAATAACAAAATAAATCATTATTTTTAATTAAGCTGTACACAGAGGGGAGGGAATATGATTAACATGTTAAATATTACAGGAGCTCAAGATGACCATATACAACAACATTATATACAGCAAACATTTTCTTCTTAAATTTCTTACATTATTTTTTCAGTCTGTGTTCTGATTGGTCAGGCGGTGTTGATTAGTTTCCTTGAACAACAGCTTGCATCGGAGCTCATCTTTAAGGCATTTATGGTTTCTGTAGTAACTCATTCTTATGTAAAAGGATGAAAAACTAAATTTGTTCTGTTGACAGAACGTGTACAGAAGGGGTTTCCAGTGTGAGCGCTTTGTAAGTCAGAAGTTCAAGTCTTCAGTTTAAGAAGTTAAAAATGTCACCTCTATGCGAGAAATAAATACAGTACAGCGTTGGGCTGTTATACAAAACTTAAAAAATAAAAAAATTTAAAAAAAGAGTGATGAAAAAGGTTATTGGTCTACACCATACAGGCATTTTGTTCCCGTTATACCTTGACCATTTTTACCAACATGAATGAAACAGCTCTTAAAGTTAATATTTCTGCCCCCCCCTCAATAAGCGCAACGATAATAAAGGCTTGGCATATCATCCGAAAATCATTAGCTTGATTTCCAGGTGATGCTGTAGAAAGAGAGCCTAGAGACAGCTGATTGGCTGAGCTCTCTCAGAGGGGGAGGGATGGGAGACACTTTACGCTCCTGGCATCACGTAGAAACAAGTGTTAGTCTTTGTCCTCCGTGGTTGGTAGTTGTAGCCTTGATGGTGGAATGCCCTATTGATAGGTGGGAATTGGCTTTATGGAGAAAATCAGGAAAAATAATCCTCCTTCCGGGAAATCATTTTCTTTCCGTAAAAATATTAATAGAGCAAGTTTTTTTTCCATCTTTTTCAATAAAAGTATGCACTATAACCAAATCAACGAGCTGTGGAAACCATAATGCCTTAAAGATGAAATCAGCTATGAGCTGCTAGTCTAGAAAACTAATCAAGACCTCCTGGCCAATCAGAACGAAGACTGAAAAGGTTGTTTCTACACTGCATGAAACATAGAATAATATATAGGTTTGCTAATAAAGATGTATAAAAATACTAGAGAAATTATAGATGAATAAATATTGTGATAAATGTGTGAATCCATTAAACATAACATTTTTAGAGCCATTTGAAATGGCTTTTCTCTCGATTTACAATGAAACTTTACCGGAGCTGCTGTGGCAGTTGGCGCGGCGGCCATCGCTCCCATCGGCATCATCCCTACATCCTGAATGTTTAGGGTTTTCTGATGAGCAAATCAATAATACGGCATATTCAGAAACATGAATAAAGCATTACAAGTAAGTCATCACTGCTCTTTGATTTCACTTCTTGTTTTTTTCCCCATACCTTGAGCAGCTCGTTGAGGTCGGACACCTCTAACAGGGTGAGGCTGGCGATATCGTTGACCAGCTGCTGGATTTTGGGGGAATACTGCTTAGGCGCGCCATCTAATGGTGGTGTCGCTATTGCGTCGGAGAGGCGGGCGGGGCCAAGGTGGAGCGCTCGTAGTGCATTCAGAGTCGGAGCGGACAGGTGATGCCTAGAACATGGAGTAAACCATACACAGATGAGTACAAATGTTTTTGCAGCAGCTGTTGAATTCTCAATTCTGATTGGTAAGAAGGTAGGTGTTGATGTGAACCTTCCATAACAGCAGCTCTTTCTCAAAAAGGAATCTGTTAACATGACACTCCACATAAAAGTATCAATTACTGATTCTTGTAGAGTCTACTGGTCTCCAGTAAAGATGGGAGAAAGAACAAACAAACAAATAAATAAAAATATTGATTCAGTGATGTATCAGGATACTTTTGTGTGGCAGTTTATGTGTCGCCAGAATTGGCGTTTGAGGCGGTAATACTTCGCTGTTTCTTTATAATCCTACAGGTGGCGTACTCATTTACACATTTTCATCCCAAGTGGGAGAAGTGAATTATTTGCTAAATTTGTTTGGAATTTAATTTATTCTGTAATTCATACTTGTTTGCATTTGAGGCCATAAAATTTTTAGCTGTTCCTCTATAATCCTGCAGATTCTGCAGGTGTTGCTCTCTAAGACATCTACACAGCAGAGATTTCTGCGTGGTAGGTACAAATTATTTGCTACATTTGTTTAGAAAAAAAGTTTAGTATCGAATCGGGATAGTTATAAAATCGTGATGCTTATAGAATCGCAATCCAAATTAAGCACCAGCACCAAGTTATCATGATATCATATTTCAGGGGGAGGGGTCCCCTGGTGATTTCAGTCCCTACAGCCAGAGCTTTCATACAGTAAGAAAGGAGTTTATATTTTGAGGTTTTCTGGCACAATAACTTATAGACAGAAAGAATAGAGGCTGTTAAGGAAAGAATGTTTAGACCTGATGTACAGCAAGTTAAGGATTCAGTTATAAACTGGGATTACTTGGTGTGTTGATTCATGTATTGCCACAAAGGCTCCTAAAATATATATATAGGCTGGTTTTCAGTTTGATAGGCCGTAACCAGTGACCGGCTGATCAGCCTCAGATATAAATGATTCTGTAGCAAACTCAGAACTACAGAATTGCGTTATCAAATATTGTACACATTAAAAGCCTTCGATCACCCTATTTCTCCAAGAGAATTCGTTCCAAATTCACTCATTACACCAATCTCTCAAAACACCAAGAGCGCTAATTAATCGACAATCATGTGCGTTAGAAGCCACATGGGCTCACGTTCTTACAGCCACTCAACCTGTGTGTTTATTGTCAAGTTGAGTTTTGGGGCGTTTGAGCAAGTAATACCTCACTGTTTCTTTATAATCCTATAAAACGGGCTACATTTAATTACTCATTACACTTTTAACATTTAAAACTGTAACAATCAGATAAAAATGTAATGCAATTTTAATCGAATCAGCACCGAGGAACCGTGATAACATTGTATTGGGGGGTGACTGGTGGTTCCCATCCCTAGTTATAACAGCATCTCTCCAAAAGATAATAAAGCAACAGCTGCTCATGATGAAGAATCGCCTGTGGTAGAAAACTGACTTATGAGTCACTGACACAGGAGACTCCTTCCTCAAAAGCATCACACAAAAACAATCATCTCCAGATCCATGAATGTTAATTTCCACAGCAACTTACTAATCTTTATATTCAATTTAATTCAATTAAATTTTATTTGTATAGCGCTCTTAACACTCGTCATTGTCGCAAAGTAGCTTTAAACAATCAAAAGAAATTATGGAAGTTTGTATGACATGTGAATGTGTATGAATCAAAATGATCAGATATACACTAGCTATTACATAAATGATAAAGTATTTTTAAAAGGCCCTAATACACAAGTGTGATTTAGAGCTGCACTAATTCATTATAAAATTAATCAACACCTCCTGGCCAATCAGGATGCAGGATTTAACAGGGCTGGAGTATAAACTCAGATTATAGCACACATTTTCCTAAAATTCAAATATTTAATAAGATATATGATTGGACAGTATGGAGATTGTATGATTGTATGAACATAAATTTAAACACGTTTAAAATAAATAGTGTGGACATAAAAAACACCAATGAATGGACCCTCGTGTGAAACCAGGCAGATATTTGACCTTGCACAAAACCTCTCATCACATCTCCCACCGAAGCTAAAGAGGCTAACAAGCTAACCAGCTAACAAGCAGTCAGAGAGGGGGAAAGGTACTAGAAAAGTACTGAATAGAGGTTAACCAACTCTACATATGTGCTGATAGAAAACGTTAAAGTTAACGAAAGGAGAGCTCGCGCGCGCGTCCAGCTAAACACTGACGCTAGCTAGCAAGCTAGCTCACTCCTACTGATTAGCACACTTCTGTAATATAAATGATCACAAACTGATTCGTCTAGAGTGTTAATACCTTAAACATGTTAAATAATTCTAATAAAGCATACAGAGTCAGTATAATTCATGCCCTTGACTCATCCATCTCGCCTGAAAAAGCTTCCAAACTGAGGATTTGATTCCAAAACCTACGCCGCACACAAGCCTAGGCCACTAGAGAGGGTGCGCGCGCTACTTAGAGCACGCCAGCGGGAGTGCACCTGTATGTGAAGAAGAACGCGATTTGGGACACAGCCCGGAGCCGGGTCCTTTCTAAGCTAATTACTCCTGATTTACTCACTCACCGGTGTGTTTTTGCGGCTATCCGCAGCGAGTTCCTGATGCAGTGCAAAGCGCAGTACATTCTCCTTTCTTTAGCTGCTTTGCGAACAAATTAAAAAAACAAACCCAGGCTGCTGATAACAGTAATCAGACTGTCTGCCAGACTCAGAAGCACATGGCGTCCTCCACTCCACTCTCTTTCCCTGACCTACCCAGAATACACCGCGGTGACATCGGGGTAGTAGAGTGGTTGCCAGACAACCCAATCTTTCCCTCCTTCCTTTGATATTATGGATTTGTAGTAAAATAAAGCAACATACTTTTGTATATTATTGTTTAGGGTTTTTTGTTTTGCTTCTTTTTTTATTATTTCCATCTCACAAAACCCTAAAAACATTAAGCATGTTGTGTCTATGCTAAATTTATTTATTGTTATACCTTTCATTTGTTTTTCAAACTTTAGGTTAATAATTACTGAATCTAAAAAAAGAAAAATAAATGTGATAATTTTTTAAAGCATGATATAGTGGTTAGCACTGTCACCTTGCACCTCCAGGTTTGAGCGTTCGATTCCCACCTCAGGGTCTGTGTGAATGGAGTTTGCTCATTCTCCGCGTGCTTGGTGGCTCAATTTTACGTTCTTAAGAGGGATTGTTTTGAATTTGGCAACGACCACAAGCTCAGTTCTGTCATTATATATAATATAATTATACATTATAGTGGTGCTAACCACCATATCAAATAAAGTGCATCTCAGTAAATTAGGATGTCATCAAAAAGTTTATTTATTTCTGTAATTCATTTCAAAACGTGAAACTCATATTAAAAAGATCTATTACACACAGACTGATATATTCCAAGTGTTTTTTTCCCCTTTAATTTTGATGATTATGGCTTACAGCTAACAAAAACCCCAAATTCTGTATCACAGAAGATTAGAATATTACTTAAGATGAATAATAATAATAAAAAACATTTAACTCAGAAATGTTGGACTACTAAAAAGTATGAACATGTACAGCTGTCAATACTTGTTTCAGGCTCCTTTTGCATGAATTACTGCAGCAATGCAGCGTGGCATGGAGGCGATCAGTCTGCGGAAGCCCAGGTTGCCCTGATAGAGGCCTTCAGCTCTTCTGCATTGTCAGGTCTGGTGATCTTGCAAAAACCTTGACGGTCCATTTCAGCAGGAAGTTCTGATAGAGAAATCCAATCCTGTGTGCTTTAAAACAATCTTGTTGATGAGCAGGTTTTTTTTTTTGTCATGCTGTCAAAACTGTGCTTTGCTCGTTGTTTGTTTCCCCATGTTAGTTCAGAATGAGATATTCATTAAATATAATCATAAAACTCTTGGAATCATACAGATCAGTAGGATGGAACGAAGCTTTCCAGAGACGGCATTAAAGGGTTACAGAACTGATCGATGGATGATTCCCTATGGGGTTTAGGTTGGGTAAGTTTGCTGGTCCATCAAGCAAGTCCTTAAAAGGTATTAGTACTTTTGGCAGTGTGGGCAGGTGCCAAGTCCCGCTGGAAAATGAAATCAGCATCTCCATAAATCTGGTCAGAAGTGCTCTAAAACGTCCTGGTAGAGGGCTGTGCTGACCTTAGACCTGATAAAACACCAACACCAGCAGATAATACGGCTCCCCAAACCACCACTGACTGTACAAACTTTACACGGGAATTCAAATTCAAGACAATCTCTCCTAAGATGGTTGACTTAACATTATATATATATATATATATATATATATATATATATATATATATATATATATATATATATAATATAATTATAATAGTAGTAATTATTATTACTACTATTATCTTTCTTTGATAGTAAAATTTGTTTGGTGACCTGAATCATTTAAGTGTGACAAATATGCAAAAAAAAAAAGGAAGCCGGCAAATACTTTTTCACAGCACTTTAAACCTCTTGATCAGGAACCCCAAGTGCTGAGACAGCTTGGAGAGAATGTTGTGTATGGGATACGAAGAAAATCTTTTGAAAATAAAATAAAAATTTCCTTTAAAAAAACAACAAAGAAAAAACAATTTTCTCCCTTGAGCATATTCACTTATCAGTTCATATACAACTAATGGACTGTTAAATTCTTGTTTCTGATTAGCCAGAACGAGTTGGTTATTTTTATTTCTACAATAACTTGAACATGGAATGAAATTACACTGTGTATTCAACTGTATAATAGTAAACAAATTAGAAATTATTAAACTTCCAAACATTTAAAAGAATTAATATATTGGCACTTTTTAAGGAAGGAAACATTGTGGCAACGTTTAACATGATACATTCTGTAGCTAAGAAGAACAATCAATGATAGGTGTTGAAGTCAAACCGGGACTTTTGACACTAATGCAATTACAATGCACAGCGTTTAATAATGCTTGGGTACCATCAAGGTAGAAAGTTTTCGCAGTACACCGGAGACATGATCGGACTACCTGCTTCATGTCTGAAATCCTGGCCTCCTGTAATGGCCCCAATGTATGGCCATTAAAGAACAAACCTTTTTTAAAAAAAAGTTCCAATGTTTTACTGCGACTAGGAGTCTCATCACACGTCCTGTGCTTACTCTTCTGTAAATGTCAATCACTTTTATGCCTTCATTCATGAAAACTTTTGTCACAAGTCCCGATTTGACTTTAATGCCTCATATACTTAAAAAATATACAGCTTCACCAAATCACATTTTTTCTTTCATTTTATTTAATAGCACTAGGTTTTGTTCATTTAGTTGTTTCTGCTTATATCAATTTCACCACAAAAATGGGGACAGCAAGTTCATATTTAAGGGATGAGGGAGTGATTAAGCAGTCACATTGTCTTACCTTTAACCCCTTTTACAATTAGCCCTGCAAAACACAAATGGCCACCACAGGCCCTAACCCACCCAACTTCCTATTCTAAAACACACACTAAATAATTTCACCTTAAGTATACTTTATACGCTAATAAACATGTTTTTGACCGCATATGCAATATTTAGCCATTAATTTACATAAAGTTTTTTAACTTCCTTGTTGTTTTTGTCTCAAACAGATTGAGATACAAGGAATGCCCGAAAACCTTGAAGGTCCATTTCAGCATGAAGTTCTGGCAGAGAAATCGCATCCTGTATGCTTTAAACCAATCTTGTTGATGAGCAGCGCTTTTTTTTTGTCATGCTGTCAAAACTGTGCTTTACTCTGTTTGTTTTTCCCATGTTAGTTCAGACAACAAAAGACACACTGGCCAGGAAATGCACAATAAAAGAATGAGATATTTATTAAATATAATCTTAAAACTCTTTCTTGGAGTCATACAGATCAGTAGGATGGAATGAAGCTGTCCAGAGACGGCATTAAAGGGTTACAGAACTGCTCACTGATCGATGGATGTTACAAACATGCAGTACAAGTCCAGGTTTTTAAAGCAACATTTGATACATCCTTCATCTGAATCCTGATAAGATCCGGCTTAACAGCTTGCGTCGCTCACACAGGCTTTTATTCAACGGAGACGACCAAGCGTTTCTTATCTAGAAAATCTGAACTAATTAGTTCATTCAAAAAACACAAGTTCTTCTTGTAGAAGTTGTACAGACTATACAGGACCGGTCCTATTAACTTAATTTAATCTCCAAAACCTGACTGTTGCAACGATTATTAGCTAGGAGTCCGAAACAAATTCCATATATTTTCAAATTGGACTCGGATTCCTGTTGTGAATGCTACTTTGGAATGTGAAGTTTTGTGACAAAGTGTCTGAAAGATGGGCGAGAGGGAGCACTTAAGACACCATATTTATAACAATAAGAAGCACCAGAGTGAGAAATCTAATCTAGGATCAACTCTGGCTCTTGGATGAAATCCTGGATCAGGCACTCCTTCTCTGACTCGCTTGTTAAAGCCATTTCTCGAATGTAATTAAAACCATGTTCATTTGGCTAGGGTGGAGACGTCGTAAAGATGGACTTAACACATGCAAATCAACTTTAGAAAAATATGACAGGGTCACATATTATTCATTGTTTTTTTTATATATATATACATAATCTGTCAATATTTAAAGATATGAATTACTAGCTAACAGGGGTTTCGTAAGGAGAAAGGCATTGAAGGAATGAGGAACCATTTCACTCCCTCTGCTTTACATGGAAAGAAGTACAGAGAGAGCGAGTGAGCGAGAGAGAGAATATCAGGATACCAGCAGCGAAGAGCATCTAATTTCTGATAACCATAGATGTAATATGACCGTAATTTACCAATAGATTGAAAGTTGGACAGACTGTGTAGAGTTACAAAAGGAAGAGGGAAAGAGAGATGGCTGACTGTAGTGTGGTGGTTCAGGTGAGAATAGAGAGTTTTAGTCAAAAGAAATAAGCTGAGCCTCTGCACTGCCTGCAGGGGGCTGCTGGGGCTGCTGTGCCTGCTGCTGAGGACCTCCAGGGGGTGCCATCTGTACACATATACATGAGAAACAAACAAAAAAAAAAAGAACAAAATGTAAATTATAAGCAAAGTTGCCATATGATTTAAAGTTGCCAATAAATACATTTACAAATAAGCTGAAAGAAAATCTAAAATGATACACAGCATGGTTAATATTAAAAGAGTATTTAATGAAGCCATAAATGGATAAAAGTATGACTATTTCTGTACATCTCATAACAGTAAAGGAATGATGGGACAGTATAAATCTAGCTAGAACTTAAACTGTGTTAAAAATCAGTCTCATTTATAGGTTTTTCAAGGCAGAACATGTTTCTACTGTATTGTTGGGTTTTATTCATTACATTGCATAAAAACAGATGCTTGAAAAGTCTAAAACTGTTAAATGCACTTGACAGGTAACAAACACACTGTTATGCCCTCACCTGCTGGTACATGGGTTGTTGACCAGGCATGTACTGCTGCTGAGGGGGCATGTTGGGGTCCTGTCCAGGAAGTGCGGATATCATGTTCTATAAAAACGAGAGCAAATTCATTCACGTATCCGGGACAGCACTATAGATTTCAATGAGAACATTAAATGTGCTGTGTGAAATTCCTGACCTGCATGCTGTACGGCTGGTAGCCCATGTAGGCCATGCCGTTGGTTGGGGCAGGCTGGGACATTGGGGGCAAGCTCGGGGCTTGTGACGCCACGTTCTGCTGCACAAAAATAAATAAATAAATAAAATAAAAACCACAAACAAACAAACAAATAAAAAAAGATTTAAACTCTAGCATTTTAAACCAAGTCATCATGGTCATGTTCAATGCGATGCTAGTCAAAAATGGGACCATTCTAACCAAAACACAGACCAGGGAGCATTAAAAAATAAATAAAATGCATTTCAGCTTTTACATTAATTTCTCACTGCTTTAAAATGTGCTTTCAAAGATTTCAAGTACTACCAAAAGTGTTCCTGCAGTCCGTACCTGGTAGCCCTGTGTGGGAGTGGGCTGGTAGTTGGTATATGGAGGGCTGGTGTTCGGGGGTGGAGCCTGACCAGGGGCAGCAGGTTGTCCACCGGTCCCAGCGGTCTGATACATGTATGCGTTCACCATGTTGGGATCTACATGAAATGGAACACAATCTGCATTCGTTTTTTTTAAAACCATAAATCTGTTCAAGTGTAAAAATGTATTTAATTTTAGAGGGTATGAGACAGAAAGAATACTTTCAGATTTTTTTATCGTTTCAGATTAACCGCATGAGACTCACCTGTAGCTGACACCGGCATAGCCTGGTAGGGTCCTCCTCCGGGCTGCCCGGGTTGGTTCATGTAGACCCCATGCATGGGAGAGCCCTCCACTGAGCCAGCAGGGCTGAATGTGCCAGGGAAACTGGGGGGACCAGCAGGTGGATACACGACCCCGCCTGCCACGTTAGGTGGCAATGACTGCATCTGTAGCACACAGAACATCAACATCCCATCGAGCAGTAGAGCAAAATATCAATCAGTATAAAAGACATGGGAGACCTGCTGTAAAGTAGACTGCAGGGATTCAGGGGGCAGAGCTCACCTGAGCATAAGGGAGGGAAAAGGCCGGCATCTGAGCACGCATCTGGATGGTGTGTTTCTGCTGCTCCAGACGCAGCTGCCTTTCCTTCTCCTGCTCCTGCAGACGCTGAATAGCCAGCTGTCTCTGCATCTCCAGGTACTCCTGCAACCGATAAGGAACGTGACTGACTGACCATCACCTCTGAGCCGTGAGCAAAATATGGAGTCTACATGCATGTTAATAAATTAGGAATGTCACGAAGAATGCTTGTTGATATGCCCAGTCTCTCGGGTTTATCTGAATCAAATCATATAGCACTCACCTGTTTCTTCTGCCGCATGATCTCGAGTTTCTGGGCGAGCTGGATCTGCCGCTGCCTCTCTGCCTCCTCGGCAGCACGGCGGAGTTTCTCGCGGTGCTCGTCCCTCAGAGCGTTCAATGCAGCCCGTGCATCCCGAACCTGTGCCAGCTTATCCTGCAGTCCTTCATAGTACACTAAAGAAAAAAAAAAAAAAAGGAGCAAATGTAATCACTGAGTACTTTATATAAAATGAGCAATGTGTTTAGTTATTCCTTTTCATTAAATAAGATCTGAACCCTGAGGAAGACCGCAGTTCAGGGTTTCCAGAAGTAATGCTTGGATCTTAATTTAGATATATTAGCTGCATTTGTTTTTTTTAACAGCAGAGCCCACATAGGAGGGGGAGGGGAAAAAAAAGGGAGAGAGAGAGAAAGGGTACATATGGTGTGATTGTGTTGACTCACGTCTCTTCTCATCGAGCTGGTTGAGGAGATCCAGCAGCTGCGGGTGCATGTTGTTGATAGACTGGAAGAGGGAGAGCACGGCACTATCGTTGGTGATACTGCGCCCACGCATGTGGTTGCTCTTCATGCGGTTTATGAAGGTTGTGACTGCGTTCTGCAGAGCCTTGAGGAACTGCTCGTGGTTCTCCTCTGATTCGCCGTTCTGGTACTGCTGCTGTAGATGCGCACCGCAAATTAGCATTACGGTCATGTTACATAAAGTAAAAAAAATAATAACCGTCCATGATCTGCATAGTGAGAAAAGGCTTATACTTAACATACCTCCACTATGTTGACGGGCTGAACAGGGGCATGGCTTTCCACTGGCTGGCTGACTGGCATCGGTTCAGCCAATGGCACCGGAGCAGGAGCAGAAGGGGTGGGACTCTTGCGCACTTCCTCCTGCTTTTTCTCCCAGTACGTCCGATTCAGATAACGAGCCAACTGGAAAAAATATCAAAGATTATAAACATCACCAAAAAGACATCATGTTTTGCTGCATGTTGAAGCTGAATCTCTAATTCACGAGGATCAAAGTAACTTACCTCAGGGTCAACATCTTCAGCTGAAGGAGCAGAAGAGTTCTAAAGAAAGAGACAGAGCAGACAAGGTGAATGAAAAAAGGAACATTTTCACATCCCTCATTACGTACCGAAAAACCATATCTTGTGCATTTCTGAACCATCAAGTTCCTTACCACAGGAGAGGAGTACAGAGTGCTGACGGGTGGTGCGGAGGAGGTCACTGGGGTCGGGTCAGCTTTGGGGTACACAGGGTAAGAGCTCTTCTGCCTCTGTGTGTACACAAGAATTACAGGGTCAAAAGGAGACCTGGAACATATACGGTGTAACAGCTAGCATGATACTATACTTAATTCTGTTTTCCCCAATATATTTAGCCATAAAGAGAAAAACTGAAAGCTAGTCTCACCATTCTCTCCTTCTCCTCAGCTTCACTTTGAGACAGCGCAATGGCCAGCTGCAGCTCCTCTTCCTCCTGCAGCGCTGCCTCATCTCTCTTAGGGGGCATCTGGAAAATCAGAGCGGACAAATAAACTCAGAGCATCCATAAATAAACTGGAGCCAAAACGGAAAGAATGTAAAACTCAAGCACAGCGAGTACTAGAATTACATTTTTTTTTTAATAAGAGTAATAAACTACACAATGAGCATATTGCTAATAGGCTCTGCTCGATTTGAGTGCAATCATTTCACCAGCAGGCAAATCAAACAAATGAGCCTTGTGTAGGCAGTGAATATAAGGAGAGGTATGAAATGAGGAATGGAAATATTCCAAATGTAGCAATACTAAACTATTTCTGCTTCCCAAGCTGGAGCCAAGACAACTGACCTCAGAATTAAAAAGCAAACCAAGACAGTTATTCATTTATTAATAATAGCTAGGAGTAACAATAGTGTTGCCATGGTTACAGTATGCACATTGCATGAGCCACTTTTTTATTAAATCAGTGTTCAAATGTGATCCCCTACCTGAGACTGCTGAGCCAGAGGGCTGGTCAGGTACTCGGGTGGCAGATCGGATTGTCCACTGCTGCTGCTACTGCTGCTGCTCTTCCCTTCGGCTTTCCTGGAAGGGGGAGAGAGGGAGGGGTGGCTGGTGAGGAGAAGGGATCAGGAGACAAACACAGACCAGTAAATCTCAGAATAAACACAGAACACTTTCAACACATGACTTTGCAGAGACAAAAAAAAAATTAAATGCAGTGTGTACAACTGAAGATTTTTAGCCTTATAAGTAGAACTGGAAAAGACGACAATACAAGTGTGTGACTTACTTATTGAGGTGCTCGAAGCAGGGCTCACACACTCGCACTTCTTTCTCAATGCCGAACTTGGGGATAGTGGAATATTTGGAGGAGCACTTGCCACAGAAGATCTGTCCGCACGCCCTGCAGTGATGCTGAGAAAGGAGAAACACCACACGTCAGCAAACACTCAAACCACTTACTTACTTATCAGGCTACTCGGTGTTATGCAGATGAGACCTTTCCTGTTATTAGCAGTTATGAGTACGAGTACTTGTTAGTAATGCCTACATTGCATGTCTTTGAACTGTGGAGGAAACCAAAAACCTGAAGGAAACCCAGCAAGCACCCAACAAATCAAATTTTTACAAATATGTACAGGAATCACAATCTCCCCAAGTACAGATTAGCTGTATGGAAACATCAGTTTTGAGCCCTAGAGCATGTGACCAGTCAGATAAACTATAAAAATATATACAAATAAATAAAAAAAAGTAATATAGAAAAAAAAAGTAACAGAATATAATAGCTTTACTAATTGATATTTTGGTCCACGTGCCATTCATTTGGAAACACCAATTAGCATGTCTTTGGACTGGGGGTGATACTGCAGTACCCAGTGGAAACCCACCAAGCACAGGGAGAAAATGCAAACTCAATGACACAGACCCCAAGGCAGGAATTGAACCCTCAACTCTTGAGGTGCAAGATGACCGTGCTAACCAATAAGCCACAGTGCTGCCAGCTTTGCTAATAACATTATAAATAAATTCTATTCTATTTGGTTGTCTTTGTTAGAGGTCAGAACTGAAAAGGTACAACCATTAGTCGGACACAGTACATGTTTCACACAACTGTGCATCTCTATAGACCCCACAGGATTAATAAAATGCTCCACATTCACTGGCCTGACAGGAAATATAACTTATTTCAAATAGCTATAAACCCATGTTTGGTGGTTCTGCTTGTCTAACCCAAAGAGACTGTAAAACAGTAAGCTTGTTAGCCTACAGTAATGGTGTGCAAGTGCACTTGAATTAGTGTCCTTTGGAGAACCCATGATACCTTTATGTCATTTCCTGCGTGCTCTATATAAATTTGGATTTGAAAATGAAGATGATGGATTTATAAAAAAGGTCATGACACATTACAGCTAAAACAGTAAAGTGTAAATAGTGTTAACCCACAAACTAGCTTTGTTTATTGGCTAAATAAACTGCATATGTTTTGACAGCTAGCCTGAAAAGGAAAATGCTTTGTTATTCATTTGGTGACGCAACTGTTCACACACACTACTAGAGAATGACTTCATCAGCACAACAAGCGATCCACATTTACCTTTCGGGTCATCACTCCGAACTGAACTCTGCACCTGTGGCACTCCTCGGCATCCACCCAATCAGGAGCCTGTAAAGACAAAAAAAAAAAAATGTTAATATCTCACACACACACACGTTAACACAGTGATCTCTAGCAGCATGGCTCACCCTCTCTGCAGCAAACATGGCATCACTCTCTTTAAACTCCGGGAACACATGGCCTGATGAAGTAAGCAGAAATAAAATAAGTTGTGCTGCTTTGCTTTCGATTATAAATCTGTTATTTAAGGAAGCTGCGGTATAGCTTTGTACCTTCCACCTTCATGATCTGGTAAGTGTCTTGAACCACTTTGTACTTGGGCTCGTTGCGGAAGGCGTGAGCCCAGGCCTGAATCAGGTACAGGATTTTGTTCCTGACATTCGGCTCGGTTTGTTTCTGAGGACAGCAGAGAAAGAGGCACATCAAATAAAAGGGATGAGAGGGCGGGTGAAGGATATTTAGTTCTTCAGCTCATACTGCCTAAAGTGCCAACCCCATCATACTGAGCCATGTTCCCACAATGTGGGAACACAGAAAACTTAATGTAGTAACGATAGACCAGTAATGACCAGTTGACAGCATAAATAACACCTTTTTAGAAAGTTCTTGCTTACTACAAGCATTTCACCGGCAGAAAGATTCCTGATCAAAGGGTCACTGCAATGTTCATATACCAATGGAGTTCTCACTATGCCCTCTTCAGATTTGTGCTATGGTCATGGAAGGTCCATGCCACTTGTAGAAGACAGCATTATCTTCATATTACATTCTTGTCTTACATTGTGGCCTGATCAGACAGAACTCATCTAAACTGGTGAGCACATGGTAATGTGTGTGATACGAAATTAGTGACAACTTGAGAACTTGACAGGAACATGGCTAGGAAATAGTATGGACTTGATAAATCTGTATGAACTCATCCAATTTGACCCCACTCCGGTCTTTGTTACAATGTGACGGGAGCCTAAATATTTGGTTTGACTTGTTTAATATTTAATTCAGTGCTTAGGGACACGCGAGATGCATCAGTGATGTCCACAAGAAAACTTTCACTTCATTCAATGGACACGGAAAATAAACATACAGGGGTTGGACAATGAAACTGAAACGCCTGGTTTTAGACCACAATAATTCATTAGTATGGTGTAGGGCCTCCTTTTGTGGCCAATACAGCATAAATTCATCTTGGGAATGACAGATACAAGTCTTGCTGTGCGTATTGGTGCATTATCTTCCTGATACACGGCACTGCCTTCAGGATGTTTGAACCATTGCACATGGTCCTCCAGAATGGTGGACCTTGGCAGTGACACGCCCATCTAGCGCAAGTATTGGGCCTTGGGAATGCCATGATATTGCAGCCCAAACCATGTTGGCGATGCAACAGTCTGGGTGGTACGCTTCTTTGGGGCTTCTACACACCGTATTGTTCCCGGATGTGGGAAAGACAGTGAAGGTGGACTCATCAGAGAACATGATGAACCGTTTTGGTGGAAACAGGAGAGTTGAGGTGCACATTTAATTCTGCAGTGAGTTGGGCAGCTGTGGTTTTATGTTTTTTGGATACAATCTGGGTTAGCACCTGGACATCCCATTCAGACAGCTTCCTCTTGCGTCCACAGTTACTCCTGTTGGATGTGGTTCGCCCTTCTTGGTGGTATGCTGACATTACCCTGGATACTGTGGTTCTTGATACATCACAGAGTTGCTGTCTTGGTCACCCATAATGGTGTGTGCATTGCAATATTTTGAGCAAAACTGTTGCTATTACTCTGCTAAATAAACCTTTACACTCTGCTTTTACTGGTGGAATGTGCAATCAGTGAAGATTGGTCAAAAGGCTGGTCAAATTTAGCCATGAAACTTCCAACACTAAATTGGCCAGTGTTTCAGTTTCATTGTCCAACCCCTGTACATGAATAGCAATCAAAGAAATCAATTAAGTATGGAAGTAATAGCACTTGACTCTTACTTATAAAGCATTTCTTTGTTTATTCCCCCCGTGGCGTAGATATCCAGACTGCTACCCATAATGCACAGTTCACTTTCTCTATAAACCTCACATTTTCGTTGTAATAAAAATGCACTAGGGTTCACATAGCTGACCACAAAAACATGGCAACAGACCACAGTTTGATAAATAAAAACTCAACGAGAGAGCAGCATGTTGAGACATTTGGATTTGTCGTACAGTCCAGTCTCAATCCTGGGTTATTGTGTTCAAATAAACTCTGAACACAAGAACACCATATGCATGTCCACCTACATTTAACACTATGCAACATTTAAGAAAAAAAAAAGAAAAAACGAAAAAATAAGAAAAAAGAAAAGAAAAACTTTCCAGTGCAGTCTTCCTCCACTCTGATTAACAGAGAAACAGATATTTAACACATTACCTTTTAGGTCATGTTTCACCAGAATTCAGTTTTGGACAATCCACAATGCTCCAGCGCCTCTCTCAATCTGACACTTGCTGGAACTCCCCTGAGCTTTAAGAGCCGATAGGACATGTGACATGGCGACACAACCAGGAAGTGGAGTGCAGTATGACTCATCAGGAGGAGCAACAACCCCATGAACACACAACATATAAGCAATAACAAGATCAAGACTTCACCTAATGTCACAACAGTGGTAAATTTTTTCCCAGATCTCAAAGAACTCAGCAACATTTATCATCATTTAGGAACAGTTAGAATTCAGCCCATGCTTTTACCACATTCAGCAACAAGGGGAAGAAGGGAGGGGGGGTCACGTTCTCAGCTATCTTATGAACGTCAAGAAAAGAGGGGAGAGAACAACTGCCAGTAATAGCTATAACAAATGACAAGCGGAGTTTCTACCGTTCACATCCCAGTAATGAAAAAACAAAAGGTCATACACCTCTGACCAATCTGACTTTGGCATAAAGATAAATTCTGTTCTATACTGGAAAGTCAGCTTTAACCTACTGGGAAGCTGAGAAGAGAGATCTATAGGTGGAGGTGATGCAACTTAACAGAACTCCACCTAAAGGTGGTACGGAGAGGAAACATCGAGAAGAGTGTGTGGAAGTACCGCATAAAGCAGAAGAAGAGTTCAAGACACAGGCTTTAAGAGGCCATAAAGATTAGAAAGAACAACACCTACAGTTGTTGGCAATGTAATCTACTGAATTCAAACCACCGGTAAACAACAAATAAGGCGGCGGCAACCTGTTCTGTACTGGTGAGGGCCCCGGGCAACCCTACAGCAGCCATTCCGAAAATTAACATGCTTACAGAACTGATCGCATTTAACATGAGAAAAGAAACATCTTTCTACAAAACCTTCAGGCAACCAAAGCAATCACCCAACCTGACTAAGCATCCCTTTATAATCCTCATCAAACTCATTTTACTTGTCCAAGGGAATTAAAGAGGAAAACATATCCTCCAAGTGTAAAAAAATAAAAATAAATAAATAATAATTAAAAAAAAAAAAAACTCTACCTTGAACAGTTCCTTGAGTTCCTCCATGGTCAGCTTACTCGCCACTTCATCATGAATCGTCTGGCCACAGTTCTTTACCACCGACTCCAAAACCTAATTAAAAAAAAAAAAAAAATTAGAACCATAAGAGCATTTCCTGATCACGTTCTGAGATTCTGCGTCCTATGATAAACATGGCAGCTCTTACCTCAAGGGCGTAGAGAGCCACATGTGGATTTTTGTCATTGAGCTTCTTCTTGATGGCAGCAATTGCATATTTCGCCCTGAGAGTGATGAAAACAGTGTTCTTATATCTCTGACATGAATATTTACAAGAGCCACATGGTGCTGGCGTGAAGAGGACTTACTGCGCGTCTCCTTGGCGGATGAGGTCACAGATCTGCAGAATGGATTCCCAGTCCGTCTCCAGCAGGAGCTGACTGGTGGCTTTATCTGTGAAACAGGATGGGTGATATCTGAACATGTATCGTCACATATCTGCCCTGTGAATACAACTTCCTCGTATTTTAGCTCTTACTGTGATTATCTTTCAGGATGTAGACACTACAGCATTAATTATCAATTCCTACTAGTTCACTTTTTAAATGCCTCAAATTCCCAGGGATCAAGTTCACACAAGTGACTTCAGTGCAAAACATAAAATCAACATCTACTAAAGGTTTTACTCTCTGATTCTCAGCAGGTCCATGCATACAAAAGAAAGACTTAAATATAAATAGACTGAGGGGAGAGAAAGACAGAGGGAATCTGCATAATGGTATTTTTGTTCAGTATAATTTGTTTATGATGATCTGTGTACATTACTTATTAATTTAATTTGCTTTGGAAACTTGAATACAGTCATGCCAATAAAGCAAAAACGAAGAGAAAGAGAGCACAAAAGAATGATTCAGATATAGAAAGACTCTGGAGTAGATAGAAAGCTTAAGTCAAATACAACTAGGTACACTCTACAATCAGACACTGGTGGAATGTGTGTGCGTCTCTCCACTACAAATATAGAATCTACAAAATACACTATAAAGCTGCTTTCCAGAACTATTTTACTGAAGTGAGTTGTTCTCTTCACTCATAGAGCAAGAAACACTTTCTAATGCCATAACCAATTAACCAACACAACATACAAATCAATTATAAATAAAATACAACTGAGGCATGTTGATGAGATACACAAGGAATAAAACACCCAGTGTAGCGTGTTAGAGATGAATAATCCACTTCAGCTCAGTAACAGCATCTCCATCACACCATTCTGTCATTGATTATTTTTCTATAAGAGCATACCTAGTGGTTTATCTTAATCACACAATACTTTTACAGAATAAAAACAAACTGAAATTATTTTGTACATAAGGCAGGGTACACCCAGGACAGGGTGCCAATCCATTGCAGCGTACACACAGGCACCATCTACACTGCTTGATCCTGTTCTATCTCAGGAGAACCTAAAGCATGAGGCAAGGTACACGGCGGGTGGAGTGCCAATTCAACCAGTGGTAGGTTTCTTGTCAGCAATGCACAAGGCCCGGGTTCAATTCCCAGCCAATGCCCAAACCGCACATAAAATGGTACTGTTGCATCTGGAAGGGCATTCGGGCTAGAACCCATGCCAAGTTGTGCACGGTTTGTATTGTCTACTGTGGCAACCCTCCCAACAGGGGCAGCCAAAATACTAACAACAACAATTAGCCTAATCTGCATGTGGGAGGAAGCCCACCAAGCACAGGGGCTACTCCACACACACCCCAAACCTAGAGGTGCAAAGCCACAGTGCAGCCAGGCACAAGTACTTTAAAATATGTTTTTCATTAAAACACTAATCATGGTATTTATCTTTATATTAGTCGATAATTTTCCTATAACCGTACAATCCTTAGTGTTTTATTAATTCTAATTAGTTGTTATACCAAACATCAATGGTGTTTTACTAGAGTCTTTATCATGACAAACTGGGCAGATTTAGTGTGATCATCATAAATATATTCATAAATAA
>JAAGKR010002712.1:0-27437 GCA_011419295.1 Clarias macrocephalus
CTTTTTTTTTATGAGGAGCACAGCTTGGGTGCCATTAAGTTGTAAGCAATTGCATTGTTTGTGTTTAATTGATGTTGTACTGTTCAATACTGTTTCTTTCTCTTCCTCCAAGTCTTCTGCTCACACACACACAAAAATACATACAAGCACACACACAAAGAGCATTAGAACAAGCCAAGGGCTAAAAGAGACATTCACAAAATTCACCAGAAATGCAGTAACAAACACATACACAAAACACAATCTTTCAAGATTAACTACTGCACTGAATACTACACAAGTCTAGGCAAAATAAAGGCCTGAATAAACAATATTCATGCAGAACGAACAAAGGACAGTGACTTATGAGGGATGAGGTCCAAAAGTTTCAAAAAGTTTCTGCCAGGTTAATAGAAAAAAAAAATGATGCTCGTTTATCAAGTCCAGCAATCCATTTGGAAAGTGAAATGACCTGAAAAATATATATTTTCTAAGTACTAAGAAATTGTTCCAACATATTATTCATTATCATTATTACACAAACCATCAGATGGCGAAATGGAAGACAAGACACTAGTGATAATAGCACTGCATTGGGGCATGAATCAAACTGACTGGCGGAAAAAGCACTACAAAAGGTATTAGGGGAAAAAAAGCATTTAAGCCTTGGACAATTTCCCTATTCTTTTAGATGAATTGCTGCCAGCATCATTTCTTAGTGCTGGTGAGTGAGGTCGTCCAGAAAAAACATGACAGGGGTAACCTCCTTCCGAAAAAGTAACATACTGCAATTATGCTACTGCTACACCAGGGACTCCAGTGGTGTGCTATTTTTACAGTCTGGCATCATTTTGACCATATTATATCAATTCATATCCATGATTTAACAAAGCACCCATAGAAACTGAGAACCCAAAGCACCCGTTATTGTTCTGTTTATAGAACAATAATGAAATGTTTGTTAACATGCTCATATCAATATGGCAAGATTTTGTAATATTAGCATTGAAAAGACCATAATGATTAATAAATAATACCTAACGTGTCCTTATTCAACATCAAAACATTTTAATTATGCATTCTTGAAGCTGGCAAACCGTCACACTGGCCTGTCAATATCAATTAGTTAAGCATCTCTAAGCCACACTGGATTAGAAAGGCCCACCATACAATTAGGACTGTAAGGAATTTGCAACTCTATAAAGATCACAAGACTCCTGCTGACACACAGGAATATGACACGCATCCTGGCATGTTATGAAAAGGGACACACGCACACAAATATATACACACACACACAGGATATGCATGGACGGCTTTTGTTTTTAGTAAAACATGGCCTCATTAAAACACATTTTCAACCACCAACACAAAACAGCACTCAGTCTCTCACAACCTCACTCACTCGCATGCTTGTCTGCCAGCTGGATGAGGCTCTGTGAGATGTCCCTTCTCCTGTAGAAACATACCACCTTCGCCTCCACATTGCCGCTCGCTGTCTGAAAGCAGTGACACGCATGATCGATGGTGACTTACGGTTTCACATGTGAACCACACATTGCTTAAAGAAGACAGGAACAGAAACAAAAAATACAAAAGGCTTGTAAAACTGTTCAGTACAGGCACCGGGGTGCTATTTGTTAATAAAGTTGACTGATAAGCCATGCTGCCAGTTTATTCAGCAGGCTTTAATGAACAATCCATTTAAGGACTCTCTACAGTCGCAGTAAGATGGTAAGCACAGTAAAACAGATGAACTTTTAATGACTATAATAATGCTAACTTTAAACCGGCCCACTCTTGGTCATTTCTGCAGTGTGACAGCACTTTGCAGAAATTCGGGTCATTCCAAAAAGACTGGTATCCGGTTTTTCACACTTTTGATTTCCCATGAGACAACAGCACAATTAATGGCTGTTTTGTTTTATCGGTGCACTTGTTCACCCCTGGCACTGTCTTCTAGCCACAGGATAATCAGCCATCAAGCGAAATAGCAATCTGCATTGTCATCTCATTAAATATGCTGGATAAGTGTTATAAAAATAAGCATAACATTAAAAGTCACATAAAAATATAAATGGACTGGCTGCGGACACTTTAGATCATTATCAGTAACTTATTACTCTTATTAATATAAATGAACACTCCGAATGAAGGGGGAAAAACATTTCTCTCTAATCAGTGTTGAAAATTTAATTTTTATTTACTTACTAACAGACATCTCTTTAAATTACAATAAATAAAAGTAGCATTAAAAGAGAGCTCCATGTAATGTTTCTCCAGGCTGTGTGACCTGGGCATCGATGTTTTACTATTTCACAGCTGCTGTGATTTATTGAAATATATATCAAGATGAAATTTGATTGAGACAAATAATTCTATTGCTGACAAGCAGCTACAGATGGCACAGGTGTGCATCACTTTAACCTTTTTAGTTGTCACGGGAACACCACATTTAACACCTGTCACCAAATATTATATTACGGCCTGCATCAGAAACAAACACGAACAGATATTGAAAGATATAATTATATATATAAATAAATAATGTGCTTGTGTGTATATGTATAGTTTGGTTCAGGAACATCATGTTTCTTATATAACAGGAACCACAACATGGCCAACACAATTAGTCTGAATCCAACCATTTTAAAATTGTTTCCTTAAGCACGAAAACTAACCAGACCAAATATGTGCGATACTTTAGAGGAATTCAGTATTGGATTAGCATGCTCTGATTCCCATTTTAAAACAGGCATGTGTGGACCAGAGAGAAAAAAAATAATCAAGTCATAAAATTAATTTGATTTTTGCTGCTTACCAAGTGAAAAAACAGGACTTTTATTTGCTCTAATCCCACTTCAATTAAGAAAAAGACAGTTAATTAGTTCCTTTGTTAAACCAGGTGTGCAGGGAGCTGGGAAAACACTAAAATGTGTATTTTATATTTCAATATTACTGTTGTGATTTTAGCCTCCAACAAACCACCACCGTGTCTCATGCATCCAAACTTTACCTTGTTCAGCTCCTCTATTCTCCGGATCAGATAAGGATTGCTTGATGAGTTCTCAAAAAAGACATAATCTGCAACAAGAAACATGGCATTTCATTCATTTGTGACTTGTGTATGGCTTGTGTGATAAAATTACCAAGTACTTGAAGGAAAGTCAGCTAGAAAATGTTATGCAGAATATTAACATGCATCCTGTCACTCAATTACACAAACTCATGTGACATACAAACCATTTTTTAAATCATTACTTAATACTCCAAGACTGCAATTTTAAAGGTTCACAACAGCACATTGTAATCAAAATGATCATATCTGATGTGATAACAGTACTAGACGTCTAAGCCCCATTTCTTTTAACAATCGAAACAGCTGCACACATTAAGAATAACTTGTGATTTATTATTATTTACATGTTTATTATATAGTATGTTTCCTTCTAAATAATTCAACACTGTTTATTAAAAAATATATAATCAGATATTCATTTTCTTAGGATTTTTTCACACTATATGTAAAAATGTTTGTGGACACCTGACAAATCACACCCATTTGTGCTTTTTGAAAATCCCATTCCAAAGTCAAGGCCACTTTTGCTGTTATAATAAGTTCCAGTTTTCAGGTAAGGCTTTCCATGAGATATTGCAGCATGGCTGTGAGGATTTGTTTCTTTAGCCACAAGAGCATTAGTAAGATCAGGAACATCACTAGGTCTGGAGTGCAGGTGGCATTCCTGTTCATCAAGTTTAGTGGCGGTTGAGGTCGGAACCACTCAACTTAGTTCCTTTCTAACCTTGACGAAACATGTCTTCACTGAATCTGTATTGTACACAGGGCGTTGTCATGCTGGAACAGGGTTAGGCTAAAAGCCTTTAGTATTAGCAAAAGGAAATTGTAATGCTGCTGCATTTAAAGACATCCTGTACAAATGGGTGTCTTGGTAAGGTGTCTGCATCCTTTTTTTGTCCATGTAGTGTAACTAGGATTGTGGGTATCTGAAGACTCATGACTAAGATTGTAGAATTTCCCATCACTGGGATCTAACGCTAAACAAACCATTACTCTGCAAACTCCTGTTGTACAGATACAAAACATACTTTAAGATAACTTGCGGCTTATATTCACACATGCGCGTTGCTCCAGACATCACCACATGCATTTTTATCATAACACTGCACCAGAAAATGTACTAATGATCCCCTGTAAACTACAGGCTCACATATCTTAATAGAGATGTTAAGCCAAACTGTTAAACCATAACCAAAACGTGATTCCTGTATCACTTGACACTAGAGATGGGAGAAGAATAAAAAAGAAATAAATTATCAATTCAGTCATCAATCGCGATTCTTTTGTGTGGCAATTCACGTATCGCCACACTGACTCCAAAATCAATTTTTTAAAAAGGATTTCTATATTTATTATAGAGATGAACCAGTCGATCAGCCAGTAACCAGAATTGGCCGGTTTTCAGTTTGATTGGCTGCGACCGGCGATTGGCCAATCAGCATCAGATATTAAAGATTCTGAATCAAGTGTACAAGCTTCCGAGTGGCGCAACAGAGCACATCTTATGGCGTTGCATTATCAAAAACTTTACGTTCTAAAAGCCTCTCATCTGCCTTTTCCTCCAAACTGAGTGAATTACTCTCAAATCTGTTCATTGCACGCGCTTACAGCAGTCTCAAAATACCACAAGCGCAAAATTAATTTTAGGAGGTAAACCTTTGCCATTCCTTTAGAATCCTAAAAGGAGGTACACTGAACTATTTACACATTTTTAACCCGTGTGTAGGAGTGAATTATTTGCCAAGTTTGTTTAGAAATAATTATTATGGTGTATGACAAAAAAAAAAGTATTTGAAGTTATCTGTTAAACTCTTGTATCTGAAGTTTGTTTGTATTGTTTCCTCTGGGATTTATTAACATTTTTAAAATGTTTTAAATTGTAATGAAATCTAGGTGAAAATGTAATATCGTATAGGGTTATTTATAAAATCATGATACTTAAAGAATCGCAATACAAATCGAATCGGCACTGAGATATCGTGATAATATCGTATCGGGAGGTGACTGGTGATTCCCATCCCTACTTAACACGGTTGCACACAAGACTACACAAGGTCAACGTGTGAATAAGTCCTGGTAATAAATGCATTAATGCACTTTTGCGAGGAGTATTGTGTCTGCATGCACGGAGGTGTTAGCGACCAGTGCACTATGTGCAAGACTGGAAAGGCCCCGAGGTTAAAAAGCCCAGACATGCATTTCTCATTCCGATACACTGGGATAAACCGAAAGCACTGTATTTACCTAATAGTGTTGGTATTTTATTGAGCGAATTTCACAGGTGCTTGTAAAATAGATTCAACCACAAACATTAAATGTCATCCACTTTTAGGTAGATGCAATACACACATATTACGGTTGTCTTCTGGCGTTGAATCTTTGCCACGGTTTAACGCCGCCATGTAACAATGTCGTATTCACCGGCACGCCACAGCTAATCACTGCCGTGTCTGGCTAATTGTATTAACAATAAGGATAGAAATAAAGACTGGGATGAGGTCGATAAATGAGTTCGTGCTGGACAAATGCAAAGTTATAACAGTCGCACTGTGGCTGTTTAGATGAATTTTGCTGAGTGGGAATAAAACCGATACGTCTGCTCGGTAGTTAATGATAGCGATAAACTAAGCTTTAAAATGCTAGTTAGCTAGCACGCCGTTAGAATCCGTAACTAATGAAAATATGCAAAATAGTGAACGTTATTAAGAAATATACCTGCATAAAATCCTTTACAGACAATCCCTCAAAGAAAACCAGTTACACCCTGAAAAGTAAACGTACAACAAACGCAGTTAATTTGGTCCGTTCCTGCACCTTTAATAGCGTTAGCTAGCTAGATTAGCTGATGATGTGTTTATGATAGCTAGCTACGAGTAAAACTAGCATTCTTTTGCTAGTGCGGCTAAAGGCCTCACAGACATCCCAAATCATTTGAAATACATTTAATTACAGCTCAATTTCAGTGTCTTCGTTTGTTTTGAAAAGTCAATCGTATACCTGTTAAAAGTCAGAAATACAACTCATAAGTCCTTCGGCTATCAAGAAATCCGAAATCCGGATTGTAATCGCCTACCTCCGACCCGGTACATGTTGGCCGCCATTTCTGCCCTCCCGGAGTGGTAAAAAAACAAACCATAAACTAAAAAAAGACAATAAATAAGAAAATAAAAATATGTAATAATAATAAGTTATTAAAAGGTTACAGGGTCGTGTAGAAAGGGGATAAACCGCGATATAAGCTTGAAATTTCTCTCCCTCGTTTGGGTTTCTTTTTTGTTAGTGGGGAGCCCCTTTCTCGGCACACTCTCTCTCACCGAGACACATACACACACACACAATACAGTAATTTAATGGTGAAAGGGAGGAGGAGTGCACAAGGGAAGGGAACAAAGGCAGAGCACAAAATTTTACACTCTATACTGATAATACAGGTCAACCTTTTTTTCCCACTTGATGTGCTTTTTTTCTGTATTATCTCTTCCTCAGGTAAGCATACCACATTTCTCAGGTTAATTAGCCCAGATGCTGGGTGAGCCCCTACCCTGTTGGACAGTCTTTAAACCATTTACAGTACATGCCTAATTTGTTTTCATCACCATCTGTCACTTTGTCCATCTGTTTCTGACCAAAACCAGCTGGATAGTTTTGGTTGCACTGTTTCTTACAGTGCAACCAAAGAACCCAAACAGCAGAAAGTTATTTAAGGATTAGTTTGACAATATAGGTCTAGCATACGAGAAGGGTTCTACTTAGAATTCTTTCTAATAGGGAAACAGAGTTACTTGCAGGTAACCTCACCTGCATGACAGGGGATCTTCACAGACACGGGGAAACAGAGTACAGTTGGAAGTAAAATCTTGTATGGGTTTACTTAGTATGAGTGATTTTCTTATGAGTGAAATACCGAACTGGTTATATCAGTACCAGTCACTGGTATAGATGCTGAGAAAATATACACCACCTGAAATTACATAAGATTTATGGCATTTGGCAGCAGTCTTTATCCAGATCAACTTACATTTTTTCTCATTTATATGCCTCAGCAGTTGAGGGTTTACGACCTTGGTTAAGGGACCAGTAGCATGGCAGCGTCATGTTTGAACTTTCCACTCAGTGTTGGAGGTTTGACTCTCAACTACATTTTATTTATTTATTTATTTTGCATGTGATTAAATGGCATTTTCCTAAATGCCTGCAGCTTATGAATACATGTGTGAGTGTGGGTGCACTTGCACCCTGCAATAGGTTAGCACCAAATTCAGGGTATACCTGTAGATTATCCAAGGCAACTTACAGTTGAGACAACAAACAGTTGACAGAAAGGGTCTTGTCCAAGGCTTCAACAATGGCAGATGGGCAATGCTCGGATTTGACTTCACAACCTTCCTAGTAGGACCAACCACTTAACTGACACACCACTGTACTTTTTTGATGGGAGTTAGAGGGGAGGTGACAAGCTGTCCACAGATTTGTAGGTGTTCTTAATAAAGTGGCTACTGAGTGTATCCTGAAATATGAACTGAATAATCTGAACTGAAACAGAGATTTCTTTTAATCTATTTTACCTAGGGGCATATTTAGGGGGGAAGTTTTTCTTAAGGGTTCTTTACAAACCCCACGATTAGTTTCCCTTAAATGATACTTTGTAGGTGGAGGTTTCCCTTAAATGATTCACTTTGGTCAGTGTCATCTAGGGAAGGAACTAATTTTCTTAGTTTGTGGCACACAAAAGGCACACACTCATGAATCAATACATACATAGTTACTGAATGAGACCTTCTGTTCATTAATTTCCTGCTGGACTTTTATGAACATAGTGTATGTTAATTTAACCCTGGGCTTTTTGCCGCTCTAATAATAAACTGCTGTGTAAACGATTAGTAGAAATCATGTTTGGAAACAAAACCAAACATGTTCTGTGTGATTAAATACACAGTTGGCAGTATTAGAAAAAGCACCTGATTCATTTGTCACGCTTGAACTGCCGGAAAGGTCCCTTCCCCCTGGTGCGTAAAATATGCGTAACGGGAACCGAGAGCCGCTGAAGGAGTGACGAGAGAGACAGGGAGAGAGAGAGAGAGAGAGAGCAAGAGAGAGGGAGAGAGAGAGAGAGATGGAGTTAGGATGGGATGGGGGAAATAGGCTACGAACAGAGCACACAGCTACTACGCCTAAAAATCCCGAGACTCCACACAAAAGCTGTGCAACTCTGTTTTTTTTTCTTTTCTTGTCCTTTTCTGAGACGATCCTTCCAAAAGTACATGCAGCATTGCAATGATTATCCAAAAGACCACGGTTTTGCGCGGCTTTCTGCTTTTTTTTACCTGAACGTCTGTAGCCACGCCGAGATGAAGTTCGGCAAGAATATATGCATCTTAAACGTCGGCGGCACCAAATACGCGTTCACCCGAGAGGTGATCAAGGATTTCCCACTCCGCAGAGTAAGCCGCTTACACAGCTGCTCGTCGGAGAAGGAAGTGCTGGAGGTGTGCGATGACTACGACCGGGAACGGAACGAGTTCTTTTTTGACCGTCACTCCGAGGCTTTCGTGTTCATCATGCTGTACGTGCGCTCGGGGAAGCTGCGCTTCGTGCCGCGGATGTGCGAGCTCTCCTTCTACAACGAGATGGTATACTGGGGGTTGGAGAGCTCGCATCTGGAGTTTTGCTGTCAGAGACGCCTGGATGATCGCATGTCCGACACGTACACGTACTTCTCGGAGGAGGACGGTAGAGCCGATGACGAGTCTCAAGCGGGCGACGAAGAGTCCGACGCGAGGGGCTCGTGCGCGGAGCGCGCAAACCCGGGTTGGCTCGAGCGCATGCGGAGGACCTTCGAAGAGCCCGCGTCGTCCGTGGCCGCGCAGATCCTCGCCTCGGTCTCCGTGATTTTTGTCATCATCTCAATGGTCATCCTATGTGCCAGCACCCTGCCCGACTGGGACACTGCAAAGAACAACACAGTAGAGGAGCACAGGTAAAACACAGGGCGCTGATTTGGAGTGAACATGTGGTGTTCGTAATTCAAACGTCAGCAATAGTAAAGTGGTAAATCATTATCAAGTGCATTGATAAAGTAAAGCGTTCTTACACACTTGCACTGGTCTTGTCGGATATTTCCGAATGTCTTGTCACTGTGTCCACGTTGTTCCCAAATCGTGACGCTTTCTGTTTGACTGCCATTTTCACTGTTTGTCTTCCTTAAGCACTATAAAACATTTTCCCACTACATTCTTCATAGACTAAATTATGAGTTTACTAAATATTACAATAATTAGAAATAATCTTAAAATATATTCTTGGTTCAATCATTCCTAAAACTACATTTATTCATTTATTTATCCTGCATTTATATAGGCTATATAGTTGAATTTGCGGTTTTAATATTTTCTTTTGCACAGAATAAAAAGTTGCAATAAAATCTGTTTTGAAGGCTGCAAACCAGGCTGAGACAGGTCTGAAAGAGGGTGTCCTTATTGTCCAATAGGCGGCGCTAAAAATCTTGCGTGCGGAGCTAAGATAATAATCGAGCAACATCAGTCAGGTGTTCAATGCGAAAAGGCTCCCTATATACATGTATAGTGTAGTACAAATAGAGAAGCAGTAATGAGGTACTGTTCAAAAATATCTATGAATGCAGGTAGACATGTGGCATCACTGGAGCATGCTAAATACCAGAGACTTTAAACTATAACACAATTATCATACTGTACATGTTATATGCATCGGATGCAAATAAAAATTAGCAGTTTTTTTATTATTTCTTTTGCTCAGATGAGTTTTCACATCAAAAGAAATCAGTTCTTATTAAAATGTAAAACCAAATACGGATCTTTATTCATTTATGCCTCCTATTTAGGCAGTAATTTATCACATAATCAGTACCCATCTTCACAGCTTTTAATATTGTTGTGTTTCTGTTACTGTCTTATTTATTCCGTATTACAGCATGATTATTAACATATTTCTCCCTTATTACTAATTTCTCTGAAAAAACACACCCTGACAGAATGATTAATGAAAGACTGAATCCATGAATCAAAACAACATAAATCCTTGTGCACATGAGAGTCTTGATTTATTTTTTCTTACCAGGCTTGATTTATATTTTATGTTGTATTTTATTGATCATCCTGCACTTCAGTGTAACTTAGGTCCAAAATCTTTCCGACTTTTAATTTATGCATATTTAGTCTCTCTCACTCACTCTCTCTCTCTCTCTCTCTGCAAAGCAGCTGCCTATAGCTGTTTTATTTTTCTTTGCATCCAATAAAAATGCTCAGTGCTCTGATGGTACATTTTTATGTCTTTATATTTATGCCTCCAAGTGTAATGAGCAGTGTAGAAAAAATCGTCCTTATTTAACTGAGTTGACAGATTGTCCAAGAAGCAAATGAGCCATGTTACTCTCTTTCACTGACTAATGTTTCTCCCTCATTGTTTCCAGCCTGTATGTTTACTGGCATTTGTCCCTTTTCTCCTGGTCTGTTTGGACAGTTTGTGTGTCCTCATGCTTATATCCTGTGCATTCTTGATTCCATGTCCTTCAGTATCACGAGGTCAGATATGTGTCACTCTGTGTTTATGAGACACTTACAGGAGATACATTTAAATGTGTTGAGGTTTGTAATGCATGTGCATATGATTTATGTCAGAAATGCCAGAGATAATGTGAACAGCATATACACTGATCCTAATATATTAAATAGTAAACTGTACAATTGCCGGTTATGGCAGTGGGATGGATTTGCTTTTAATTTGACATAAATTTAGTGCACTAGTGTAATTATGAACATGGCATGCATTTTAAAGGTGCAGTACTTTTATCACCTGAGACGTAAATTACCTTTAAGGATACAACCCTAGTGGCAAGGCTTTTTTTCTGCAATTATTGTACCTCTTAGTTTTACATATGCTTAGAGAAAGTCTTTACTGTTCTGTCCTCTGTACTGGTTCTTTGCTTCTCTGGCATTTGTGAGCAGAAAGAAATGTGGTTTACTTAAGTGCATCATTACTACACTTTCCCGTTCCACATTTAAGCTTGATGTTGATATGTTCATACTGCAGCATGTTTTCATGTATATGTCAGTCCAAGGAAACTTGTAAAATCATTAAATTTGAAAGTCTGTAATTCATAGCAACAATAAAATATACTGCAGCATGATATACTGTATATTTTACTGTAATCTAACCTTTGAGCAGCATCAAGCTTTTCATCTGTGTAGCTATTTACGTCCAGAAGACACTCATTATCTGCATGATGATAATTAAGCTTATGATCCCCAGATTGCATGGTTGCATTTTAAATGCTGTAATTTAGACATAAGCTTAAATCACCTGTCAAAGAGCAGACAGTAGTGCTATTAGCATGAGTTGTAACCAGTGCTGTTTGCTCACTTTCTC
The DNA here is from genome assembly GCA_011419295.1 of Clarias macrocephalus. Lineage (NCBI taxonomy): Eukaryota > Metazoa > Chordata > Actinopteri > Siluriformes > Clariidae > Clarias > Clarias macrocephalus. The sequence goes on from JAAGKR010002712.1 coordinate 11,462, forward strand.
TCTCTCTCTCTCTCTCTCTCTCTCTCTCTCTCTCTCTCTCTCTTTTTGTCTCTGCCAGGATCATTGAAGCGGTATGCATTGGCTGGTTTACCGCTGAGTGCATAGTGCGTTTTATTGTCTCACGGGACAAATGTGAGTTTGTTCGCCGGCCTCTGAACATCATCGACCTCTTGGCTATAACACCTTACTATGTATCAGTGGCCATGACAGCCCTGACTGGGGAAAACCCGCAACTTCAAAGAGCAGGAGTCACACTGCGTGTGCTCAGGATGATGCGCATCTTCTGGTTAATTAAGCTGGCACGCCACTTCCTTGGTCTGCAGACTCTGGGGCTGACGCTGCGTCGCTGCTACCGAGAGATGGTCATGCTGCTGGTGTTTGTGTGTGTTGCTATGGCCATCTTCAGTGCTCTCGCTCAACTCCTGGAGCACGGGCTGGACCTGGAAAGCAGCAATGAGGACTACGCCAGCATCCCGGCAGCATGCTGGTGGGTTATTATCTCCATGACCACCGTAGGCTATGGAGACATGTATCCCATCACAATGCCGGGCCGCGTGCTGGGTGGTGTGTGTGTTGTGAGTGGCATTGTGCTCCTGGCTCTCCCAATTACCTTTATCTACCACAGTTTTGTGCAGTGCTACCACGAACTCAAATTCCGCTCAGCACGCTGCGTGCGAAGTCTCTCTGCTGAGTTTCTCAACTGATATTGGTTTCTCTGGGACATATTGGTCCATAGCCCAGCTCCTGGTCCACATCACAGCCCAGTTCATCTGATCATTCTGTGCCTTTGTTTTGAAACCTTTATCAGCCTCATGAACGGTAAGATAAACTTTAGACATAATGATCTCATCTACAAAGAAAATGACTACTAATGCAGCATCTCTACATTCTGAAAACAAGTACCTCAGACAACTGTGATATATATATATATATATATATATATATATATATATATATATATATATATATATATACTTTTAGAAAAAAAATACAAAGAGTGCCAATGTACATAGCACACAGTTATCAAAAGCAACCCAAAGGAACTACATAAGCCAGTTTGCATTATAACCCCATTTCTGTAAAAAGAAAAAGAAAAAAAAAGAAACAGTGAAACTGACCCAAAGAAACAAAGTTTCCTGTGTTTGGTGATATTTAAAAAGAAAAATTGTGGCAATAGCCAGAACCAGATGGCATGGCTGCCTGTGAGGCCCGCCTGGCAAGCCTTTTCGGGTCTTGACAGTTCTCTGGACCTTTGTTGGATTTTCCTCAAATGCCTTGGCTTTACAAACAGAAACACTTTGTTCCCATGTAGAAAGTTCTCCAGCTTGATACATCAATTACATCAATTTGGATTTGAAATCACCCCAGAAATGAAGATTGTCAGAACAGAGAGGGACCATATAAGAAGGAAATTATTAATAAGGACTGAAGGGATAGGGGGAAAAGATTAGGGGAAAAAACATGAAGCATGTTGTAGTCCAAGTAGATAATTCTATAATTGAGACAAAATTCAGTCAGTGGTGCAGGCTCACTATGAAGATCAGATCCTTAACGTCAAGAGACAAACATCAGATGTTGAGCTACACAAGGATAAAGCCACCACCTGCCCATATCTCAATCGAAGAAGATGACTGTGCGGGCCGAGAGGTGTTAACCAAATTGATTAGCAAACACCTCACCCACACACTCAGCAGTCAGAGAGCTGTCACTCTCCTCCTCCTTCACTATACACACAGCAAGCACAAAAGCTAGTGTCTTTCTATCCCTGGCTCCTGTCTATTCTGTAGTTAAGGGTATACTAAAATCAATTACACAGTTCATGTACCTGTAGATTAGTTTTGCTTGATAGTATCAGATGTAATGTTGGAGCAAAATCTTAGATGGAATGGCACTTAATTAATGACGCATCTAATGGTTTGTCAGAAACCCATATAAATGTTTGCTCTGCTTGGTAAATGGCAAAAAATCTGAAGCAGAAAGAAAGGACAGAAAAGTTGATCCTGCACATTTATGATGTAGTTAATATTACCCAGTGAGCACCATCTGTCCAGATACTGTACATGCATGGACACTGGACTGTCCTGGCTGTAAGAGGTCAGGGATTCAAGCTCAGCTTTTGCTGGTCCTATTGTGTACATTTATATGAAAGATGTATGTTTTTTTTGTTTGTTTTTTGTTTTTTTTACAGTTGAGTGCAAAAGTTTCCATCTCAGCAGAGAGATTTTGAGACAATTAAATTATGCCATAAGATCTTTAGTGTGTGACTTTTCACAAGAGTTTATCATGTAAAAAATACAAAAAGGCAAATGTTAGAAAGATAGGGGGAAAAAAGATACCATTGCAAGCCCACCCTTTACTTCTTCAGCTGTCTTAAACCTCTGCCAGGGCCAGAAGCAGTTCTGGGTGTTGGGGCTGTGGATTACTGATCAGAAGATTGGTGGTTCGGGCCCTAGCTCCACCAGCAAATGTTGCAAATGTTGCAAATGTTGGGCCCTTCAGCAAGGCCCTTGACTCTGTCTGCTCCAGAGGTGCTGTGCCATGGCTGACCCTCCCCTCTGACCCCAGCTTCCTACTGTTCCTAGGATATGCGAAGAAAAGAAATTCACTGTACTGTAATGTATATGTGACAAATAAAGGCTTCATCTTTTATACTATTTGTTTTTTAAAAAATCTGTTGAGAAATTGAAATGGGTTAGCTGTATGAAATATTCTCTTTTTATTTTTTAATAAAAATTAGGACCTGCTATCAGCGTCAACAGAAAGGTTGTTCAGTAATAAAGTGCAAGCTGGGCTGTTCTTTGTTTCACCATTCACTATTAACTTCTTTAAATAAAGTATAAATATATATTGAGAATATTGTACAAATATTTGGACAGACAAGATATTTTCATTTAATATCAGCAAAAATATATATTGTAAAGACCTATTTTTATACTCTGTGAATGCTCAGATCTACAAATATGTCAGTTGAAAGTTAAGAGTAAATATCTTTAAGTACAGGTTTAGACAGTTTATTATTATGTTCAGTGAAATGTAGGCATGAACCAAACTGCAACATGGACCTGCACTTATGCTAATTTTGTAATACTTTTAGTAAGCTTCTACACTTAGCTACTTGCTTATCAATTTCAATGCCAATTTCAAGTTTATCTATAGGTTTTATGGTTATATTTTGGCCTGCTACAATCCTTTTGTTAGCATTGTTGGCAGACCTTCCCTAAGAAACCATGGGGAATACAAACTTTTGCATCAATTGTTTAGTTTTCCACCTCCACAGTGAATAGAATACAAATTTCTCCATTGGGGAAAAACATTTTTCATGTCTTTTCAAACTTATTTGTATTTGTGTATATGTACATATTTGTGCTCATTGGGTAATCATTCTCACCAGGTTTCACCTTTTTAACAATTCTGCTATGTAACTGTGAAGCTATGACTATTGCAAAAGTGTCATAAAATCCTTTATGCAGCTATTTGTAGATCCTGAAGGATAAACCTGAAATCATTTTTTTGTTGTGTGAAAAATGTAATTGCCCTCTACTAAAGAAACATTTGTACATTTGTTTTATAATTAGCATACATTTTGGCAGGCTTTATTCCAGAAATACACTTGGACACTTAGAAAATAAAGAGATGCATATGCATAAAAGTGGGATTGCGTCCTTTCTTCTACACACATTTCGTGGATGGATGGATGGATGGAAACAGCATCTCAGATTAGAGCCATTATGAAGGCTTTACACAGCATAAATAGCAGACACATCTCAATATCAACTGTTCAAAGAGGATTATCAGATGTTTTTGACACTTTCATGAAGTTTTACAATGAGGAAAGAAATAAAAATCAGGAAAATCCATCCGGACAGAAGTTGTTGTCCAAACTTGACTGGTAGAACATAAAATGAAATAAATATAAATACATTTAATGCATAAATAAATGTAATTCATGTAATGTATATATTATATGTAATGTATTTACTGAACATTGGCAAGAGACTATAGTATAGTCTAGTCTAGACTATAATATAGTGAATATTCAGTAGAACATCTAGAATACGTTTTAGCTGGAAATTTTTACTACAAATAAAGTGTTTATTATCATGGATGTTTTATACTGAAGGCTCTATTTCTAGGTCCCTATTTAAAGGTAAGCAAATTTATTATACTGGCCATGTTTACTGATTATATTTTCTGCATGCCTAATCTCTTCTAACTGAAGCATGTGTTCAGACGACACTCCCATCGAAAATAAATTAAAATGTCTGCACAAACTTGTTTAGTCCATGCCAGCTGGAGTGCATACTACATTACATACAGTACTCACTAATACCGCTTTATCCTGTATACAGGGTCGCGGGGGGCCTGGAGCCTATCCCAGGAGACTTAGGGTACGAGGCGGGGTATCGTAGGATACATGCTATGGGCAATTTAGTGTAATCTCCATTTTGGACCAAGGGAGGAAACCTGAGTACCCTGAGGAAACCCACCAAGCATGGAGAGAACATGCAAAATCCATGCACACAGACCCGGGGTGGGAACTGAACCCGGACCCTGGAGGTGCGAGGCCAATTAAAAACATCACATATTCGAATAACCTTGAAAACCAGAAACTCTGAAATTCATGTAAATATTGACATTTCCAAACATTTCACTCAGGTTCTTTTCAAGCATACAATGTTAAGTAGTAATGAAAACATCAAATTCATTTCATTTTAATGCTGCATCAAAGTATTAAACAAAAAAAAGAATGGGAAAAAAACCCCAAGTATTTAAGTTAAGTTTTCACTCAGAGTCTGACAGAGTCTGTGTCAGACCAACATCCAAACAGTTATCCGGAAAAATGGAAACATTTGGTGCTGGCTAACTGGAGCTGAACAAGCTAGCTGTGAAAGTGAACGGTTAAGTTGAGTATAATAATAAAAAGGTAATAAAAACTTACCTATTCCTTGTCACTGGAGTGACAGCATTATACTGATCTCTCTGTATAACTGCAGTTATCTTACATACTTTTAATATGTCTTTCACCTCAATCAGCGTACATAATAATTACCTCAAAACCTAAAGATCCACCATAAACTTCTTTCCTTATAATAAGTGTTCACAAAATATTGCCTTTCTGTACCACCTCAGTAATAAATAAGAGTAAGTTTTTTTTTCTTCTCTAAGAGTGTAAGTATGTACTGATCTGTCTATTTTACATTTGTTATACAGTCCTTGTATCAATAATAAAAAATATTATATTTATAGTAAAAAAAATTATAGCAGACATATTTTGGTATACCAGAAGGTACAGTACAGTACACCTTGAGAGGGTGACCAGGTAATTCATTGCAGCCTTTTATTTGTGCACAGTGAAATTCCTTATTCTTCGCATATTCCCAGCTTTTGTTAGTAGACGGGGGTCAGAGCGCAGGGTTAGCCATTTTATGGCGCCCTTGGAGCAGACAGGGTTAAGGGCCTTGCTCTAGGGCCCAACAGCGACCCACCTGGCAGAGCTGGGGCGTGAACCAACGACTTCCAATCAGTAACTCAGCGCCTTAACACACTTATCCACCCCTGTCCCTAAAGTGAGTAGATTATTTTGGTACTAGTTTGTTCTCATAGGTTCACATGTCCTGGAAGGTCTTGACAAAAAAAATATATTTTGGGATATCAAAAGGTGTACCTTTTGTGGTTGACCAAGTAGATTATTTTGGTACTAGGCTGGGGTCACAGGGTTACATCACCTGGAAGGTATTGAAAGAAGGACAGTAATTCGATTATTAATAATAAACTAATAACACGGGTATGTCATGATATATGAGAAGACACATAGCCTAGTAAGTGCCACACTTCATTCGTAAATACAGCTTCTGAATATTTGTCTAATGTCCGAATATCAAACTAACTACACGGCGAGTATCACCGCTTATGTAGTGCTTATTTTAAATCGATACCTTCAAAGTAACCAAGCTGACTTTTTAAGAACTTCTGTTTTGCATCTTGCAAGTTATGCAAGGCATCAAGGACACAACACACATTGTGGTCCGTGTTCTCGAGGAAGATCTGTGTCGTGTCAGTCACACCACAAATGTGTCAATCCGATGCAATTAGGCCAGTATTGACCCACATACTGTCAGTCTCTATGGGACTGGTCCATCTCTGCTGGAGCAAACTGGGTGAGAAAGGTTTGAGAAGAAACCAGGTTTTTGTATTTAATAGCAAAATATGAATTATGTTATGTGTATCTGTGCCTGAAATGTAATAAATTTTGAATAATTCTTAGCTTTGTGATTTATGGGATTTTACTATGAACTATAGTATGTGTATGTGAATTATATGAAATGCTTAATCATGTATTACTAATTTCAGTCTAGTGATATTTCCAGTAAACACATCATGCCGTTGTGCAATGTCTATGTTTTGTGTGTTTGTCTGCAGCTGATCCGACAGTCTCTGAAGGCTGTTCTTTTATAACAGGTCTCAAGAGTCGAAATTGATTAAAAAGCAATGATGGAGTAATGATGAGATATGAACTTAAAATAAATAAAAGAATGAACTAAATGAATCTAATAATTATTGATCTGTTTGGCAAAGATATTTGGCCCAAATCTATAACCAGCATTTTGTTGAGTGGTTTGGAAAATAATACCACAACTTAACTGCACTGAATGTAATTTGATTTCCGGGTTTAAGGACAAGCACACCATCTGAAGCCTCTGCATTGATCTTTGCTTCCCCGACCAAAATCATTTCTGAGTCAGGAGCATCTCTCGAGTATATGAGTGCCGACAGGATTTCAGACCTCCAGAGGATATTTCAGGTATATGCATTTAAATTTTTTTTTTTTAAATATTACTGAAGTGATTTATGTTATGGTTATTCGCCATCTTTCAGTCTTCAGATGGGATTCCGGTGCACCTTAAGCGCAGTGTTCCTGACCAGCTCCTGTACAGGACCACCATGGCTTTGACCGTCGAAGGTGCTCTGTACTGTTTGGTAACTCTTTACAGAGCTGCACAGCCTAAAAAGAAGTAAAGATGTCCTCAGAATGGTATTGGTGAAAGAGACAGTAATGTGTTTGTGGATATATTTATCGTCATGTGACGAATGGCATTTCTGTGTGAAGACTCTGGAACTTCTTCTGACCTCATTTACAGCAAACGTTCTTGCAGTACTTATTAATGATCTGGTTAATGCAAAGGGACAAATGGTTAGCTTCTCTAACAGCAATAAGTCTGTGTGGGTGAATAATAGGAAATATTGAGTATTCATTAACAATTTTTTTTTAATTGAAAGGATGTCCTACTGTACAGTGGAGGTTGTAAAGGGTTCTCTGCATTTAAATGACATTCACACACAGTGGTGACGTACCACCCGGATTACATTTATATGTTGAAGTTTTAGTGACAGTGGGTCTGTTTTGAGAATGAGATTCCAGAAACACCTGATAAAAAATGTGACTGAATCTGTATGACACAACTCCATTGATTGTTACTGCATTTTAATGCAACCCGTCTCACCTCTGATTCAGTTCTATAAAAATATGACTGGATGTTAGTGCAGTAAGTGTACTGTAGGTAACAGTGTAAGATACCCCTTTCAGTATGACCATGTTATTAATTAAAATTCTTTTGAATAAAAGAAAATACATTATAGATAAATATATTTCAAAATCTTTTTGTTTATTCGTAAAAAAAAACTTTATTATGATCACTGAAAATGATCTGTTTTCTTTTCCCTGAGCCTCTGAATATGTCACTCCGTTACTCGTTCACATGGCAACGAGAGTTAGAACTAAATTCAGAGTTGTAAAAGGATTCTGTGACAAACAAAAGACTTTTCCCTGTGCTTCTCTTTTTTTCAACCGAAACGATCAAGCACTTTGTATATGCTACCGATGACAACGGAGGTGCATTGTTCCTCCAGATCTTATTTTCATAAATGCCTTTGCAGTCGGCGGTAATAATACACGGTGAAACTGACAGCTTGCATGACTGTTGTCTGAAGTTTGATAGGCTGTCACAATACAAAGCAGTGCAAGGCATTCTATGACAATGAGAGATGATAATTCTTTCGCTATGGCTTGACGGCTGTGCTAATGAAAGACCATTTATTCCCGGCCGTAGACAGAGTCATCAGTAGCTGAAATGATCCATCACAGTGGGTTTAAAAGCCCCACTCCAAACAACAAGTAATGTGTAGATACAGACAAAGAAAGCATGACAAAGACTGAACTGGTATAGTGATTTAATCGGACTGCTTCTAGAGCAGATAGTACATGGATGGTTAAATGTGAATCAATAAACACTTTCAGAGGTTTCAGTAATGGTCTGAAGACGACGACTTTTTATTCCTTGCCGATCAATGGTAATCTTCCTCAGTTTGAGACTGAGATGTAAGAGAAATCTGGTAACCATGGAAACGTAAGGACTCTTTCCAGGTGTGTCCCAGTTTCCCTGAAATGTATTCATTCTAATCCAGCGAACGACTTTGCCAATGATATTGATCTTACGCCTAAATCAATTTGCCAGCAGGCGCAACGGGTAACAAGCGTAATAGGTCAGGTGTTAGAGCGAAAGCGGTTCAGTTTGCGCAGGAGACTCGGACACTATCGCTTTATCCTGGTCTTTCTCTCCAACCCATCCATTATGGATATCTTTTATCTATTCTGGATATAAATATGTGCACAAAACAAAACAGATGCCCCTCTTTCACCCAATTTATAGTTTGCACATCTTACTGACCTGTGATTTCTCATTAAAATTACACACACACACACACACACACACACACACACACACACACACACACACACACACACACACACACACACACACACACACAAGAATGAACCAGCAGGTGAGGAAAGAGCATGGAAAGAGCAGACATTGCGGGGGTGCAGGGAGCTGGGAGAGTCGGATTGGTGTGAGACCCCCCAGCCTGTGGAACTGACTGGTGGAAGGAGAGCCATCGTTCTTCTCCATCTGCAGCCCTGCTGCTCTCTTGGCTCAGACAAGCTTGTTCTCACACTGCTCTGGGGAATATGTGCTTGCGTGTGTTTTTTTTTCCAGAACAATTTGTCAACCCCCCCCCCCCCCCCCCCCATTCTCTCACACGTTGTTCCTAGGCTTTTACAAATGTAGTAAGGGAGACTTATAGGTAGATACTGGATAAGCAGCATCCCTTCATCTGATGACGCACACAGGACAAAGTATAATCACACACAATGAGTTTTGATTGTCATTAACATTTCTTTTATCAGGCTTCTTCAATCCTCGCTTCACAACAATGTACCTCATTTATCTTCATCTGTTTTGTATACACGTTGCCTTAAATATGTGATGTACTATTCACTCTGTTCTGGTTGGGTCATGGAGCATCCAGAACCTTTCACAGGGATACTGGGTGCAAAGTGGAAATACACCCGGGATACATAGGAGGGCACCAGGCACACTCACTTTCACACCTAGGGTCAATTTAGAGTCACTAGTCCATTTTCTATCATGTCTCTTCGAGGTGGGAAGAAACCCACATGGAGATGGTGGGTATATGTAAAATTACAACAGACAGTAACTCAAGCTTGTGAGCAAACCAAGGAAACTGGAGCTGTGAGGCTGCAATTTCAGCCATGAAGAAAAAAATCTATCCATCCCTCCATTGTCTATACCACTTATCCCTTTGGTGGTAGGGGGCCTGGAGCCTATCCTAGGTAATTTAAGGCACATAAATTCATGTCAACTCTTTGTTTATGAGAACATTTTTGAAATTCATTATGCACTGCTTATCCCGTGTAGGATTGCAGGGGGCCTGGAACCTGTCCCAGAGAACAAGCTTGGAACTTTGAATAGGGGGCCAAACCATTGCGGGCCACAAGAGCTCTACCACTCTCACACCCAATCACATTATCTGGAATTTAGAAATGTCAATCAGCCTCCAATGCATGTCTTTGGACTCTAGGGGGACAGGAGGACAGGATTACCCTGAGGAATCCCACAAAGAATGCAAACTCCACACACACAGACAGGGGGCGAGAGTTGAGCCTCTAAACTTGAAGGTGCCATTTTTTCCCATACATTAAAAGTTTCCATACAATCTGTGCTTCGACACATTTTTACACTATTTTATTTGCTCTGTGATTTCAATACACATGTGCAAAGCATACACAGAGACAATACTGAATGTAATTAGATATAATGGTTTGCATGACATAGATCCTGACAGTTTGATCCAGCTAGTTTGCTTTGATAGAAATGTAATTTGGATTCAAAGCCTCGATTGATTTACTCCCACTGATAGAGCTAGCAGTGAGAGTATTGCTGGATAATTAGGATGCATGTAAGCATTAGTTGTTGTTGTCGTCACAGAGGCATTCCTCACAGACTTTAATGGTAGACATCATCATCATCATCATCATCATCATCAGCTTTTATGTCTTTCCGTGAGAAACAGTAGCAAAAACATTCACTGTACGTCTGGCCGAGCTCATGGCTACTGAAGCCCTGGATGAGATTGCGAGTTGACTGCCCACGTGTGGAGCCGCGGGTACCCTCTAGTGCATGTACAAAATAACAATTACACACACTATGCAAAAAACTACAGAGCTCTTGAATGGTCACATCAGATTTAGTTTTTCAAATCAATCTCTCATTTAACTAAATTGTTCACACCTGCAAACAAAGTACAAATATATTATATATTTTACTATATTGCATAATTTAGTAAAACAAATAAATTAATTAAAAACTAATATTATTGTGTTTAGGTAAAACAAAAATTAAACAAAACAATAAATGAATAAATAAGTTTTTAAAAAAATCTGTAAAAATCTAATTATGCTTTATTAACCACTTACATGCTGCATATCTAAAGATTTGGTCAAATTTATCGTTTCAAATTGATTTATTATTAAATCTATTTCAGGTATTGTTTTACATATTTTGAGCTTTACATTTTCTTATTTAATCAGTTTTTTAAAAACTTTTTTATCATAGGAAATACTAAATAAATTTGACTCAATTTGAAATGTTTTCTTTACTTGCTAAGATATATACTTGCTATGCAGAGCACAAGCAGTGAATAAAGCATGTCTAAAGCATAATATTTCTTCAAGTTTGAAATGGCTGAACTTTTGTCAGAAAAAGGGGTGGGGGGTCTATACATAGTGACATTAAAGGAAGCACAGACTTTTTCTGTGAACAAGTCACAGAATACGGCTTCTGAACTCTATCAGTCATCATTCCAACTATACAATGAATCATGTCCTGGTCAGATGAGAACTTTTGGCACACCATTGGCATGTTTGGGTAAAAAGTGGATTGCATTCAGGGAGACGCATCCAAACCGACGGTAGGATATGAATCATCTAAATTAAACATCTAAATCAATATGACTGCAGGACAGATAATAAATGGCCACATCGATACGTGGATTTAAAAGATGGAAACAGTTTGGTCGGAAATGAAGAAAAGTCCACATGCACAAACCTAAGAATATGAAGTCATTTGAAATGTTTTATACTAGGAAGAGATTTCATGAAATACAGTTTGTAAGGTTAACCTTTTGCAGATATTTAAAGATCCTGTAAACGCTTATCAATCGATAGCAACTTCTTGTCATTTAGAGGTTATTCAACCAAAAAGACAGGTTTGCGGCTCTGTGAGCATTTTCTCTCACTAGTTGCCTCCCATTGCTGAAAAAAAATTTCACCAGACACCACGCAGAATCCCACTGAGATAATACTTTAATAATCACAAACTGTTCCTTTTTCTCCTTTAGATATTCACATGGAGAGAATACAAAATGCTTGGTGTAATGAAATAATACCTTTTTTTGAAGGCTGTTATAGGAAAATAATCAACAAAGTATAAATATCTTTTTTTTTTTTTTAACACGTCCCAAGGAGGTTAAATACCTTGAATACTGCAATGATTTGCCAACATTAACCTTTTGGTTCTTTTAGAGATGAATGATATGCCATGCAGTTTATTCATGCATTAGTAGTAGTGAACTCAGGGCACCCCAACTATTATTATTGTATTTTTCAAAGTGGAAAAAATTTGGAAAAATGCATTTCACACAGATGGAGCAATTGTGCTGAAAATCGGCACAATCATTCCTCCCCCACTGTCAGATGTGCTATTGCTTTTCTAAGGAAACAGACTGACAGTTTTCTTAAAATCCTGGACTGGACGGCCATATTGCCCTGAATTTCACACGCACGCCCATGAAACTTACATCAAAACGTTGAGCCGGATCTCTTGAGTGCAGTGGAATGACACTTTTTTTTTTATTCATGTTTTTCTAATAATCCATTTGGTACTCGTTCTGAACCACTTTGTTCCCAAGCTTTTGATTCCTAGCTCACTTGTTTTTGGTCTGATTGGAAAAAAAGACATGGCATGTTGAAGGGGAAAAATCAGGTTGCTAAAAAAATTATTCAACCATTCTAAAATGGTTCCTGAATTCAGTGCAAAACTTTCTCTCTCTCTCTCTCTCTCTCTCTCTCTCTCTCTCTATACCCCATGCTTGGTGGGTTTCCCTTGGGTATCCATCCACAGTCCAAATGTGTGTGTATAAATAAAAACAAATTAAAGGAACAGCTTTTGATTTGACCGTCTGAACACTAGAGAGTCCTTACAAAAATATATAATTAAGGTCTCCTTTAAGGAAAAAAAAATCATTCCAGTTTATTAGGAGCAACCTGCTCATTCATGCATCTAATAATCAAATCCAGACGTGTCATATCCTTTTCAGAAAGAGCCAGTGTGGGTGCAGGTTTTCATACCAACCAAGCAGAAGCCACACCTGATAGTCAATTGAAAGTAAAGAACATTAAAAAGTTGGAACCAGGTGTGGCGTTTCTGGAGAGGATTTGACACCTGTGATCCAATCAGTCAATCATGTGGCAGCAGCACAATGCAAAAAAAGAAGAAAAAAAAACATGCCGATACATGTTAAGAGCTTGAGTTATGTTCACATCAAACATTAAAATGAATAAAATGTGATCCCAATAACTTTAACCGTGTTAATGGTGATGGTGATTTGAGTATTTCAGAAAATGCTGAGCTGAAAATGTCATATTTAGCAGGTTTAACAGGTTTAAACAGAAGTTTAACATTTTTATACTAATACTCAAACAAACAACAAACATTAGTTAAGCAACAGGTCCATAGATGGACATGCCTTGTTGAAAAGTGGTCAGACGTAAATGGCCAGATTGTTGCCTTAATGATATATTGCAGTAACTCATATAAGCATTGTTTTTCATCCATGATGAGAAGAAATCATCTCAGCATGCACAACACATTGAACCTTGGGGTGGCTGAGCTGTGTACTCCGGGTTCCTCTGGAAAGATTAGGTTAATTGCCATTCCCAAGTTGTCCGTCTTTATTTCCCTGATGGATTGACACCCTGTCCAGTGTGTACCCCGTCTCGTGGCCCTAAGTCTCCCGGGATAGACTCCAGGCCCCCACGACCTGGTACGTGGTATAAGCAGTAGAGAAGATGAATGAATGAATCAAAAAATAAATGGACATTTTCTTGATTTTCTGGTATGCGGTTATTCCTAATAAAGTGGACAGTGAGGGTATATTGTTTATATGGAATGCCAAGGGCTATAACATATTTGATTGAGTGCATTAATATAATAATATAAATGATTTGCCTTACGGCTGGAAGTAATGTCAGAGCTGATATTAAATAATCAACACCTTTTCCCATCAGATTTGAGAAGTCATCAGCCCTATGGAAATCCAATTTAAATTCAAACTTTTATGCATATTTTTGCAGGAGATTAATTCTCTCACATTTTTGCACTGACGTGCCTTTTCTCAGAGACTTGATCAAAAATTCATGCCTTTTTCAAGCTCATAATAAATACTTTGTGTTGACTTTTATACATATATGCTGCTTTAATAATCAAGTTAATTCAAATTATACAAGGTCAAATTCTTAAGTAGTGAATATTGAAGTCCAAAAATCCCCTAATTTACAACATATGGGTGGTTAATACTTTCATGTGCAAAGAGCCAAGACTTGATTTCTTAATTAACTATCAAGCAGAAATAGTAGCACAGCATTAGCACAGAAAGGCTTTCAGAAATAGCCTTCCTTAGCTAGTCCCTGCACAGCGGGGTAGCAGGAGGGAGCGGCACAGCATTTGTACTGGCTTAAAGCCACGCCAACCGTTCCACAGTCAGACACCCAGCACTACGGATACAGCAAGCCAAGTCTGTTCTCCAAACAGTCACTATGGAACGATCAATGCCAGACTGTAACCTGTAGAGTGTAACCGAAGATACAATCACTGCTTCGGGACCAGTGAGGCTGGCAGAGCGCTGTTGAGTGGTTTCATGTCGACAGCCTCGCAGGATTGACACGGCTCTGTGAAACTGACATGAGTGAGGGGGGAACCATCTGCCTCTGCGAGACCAGCGCCAGATCAGAGCGTGTACTGAAGACAAATTCACAAAGTCAGGATTGCCCTTTTCCTACCTTCCATTTCAGAGACATTCAACGCATCCAAAGTTTAACTTCAATGGCAACATGGGAAAATGAAGACTCTGGCTTTAGGCTGGTGGAGAGGAAATTTTCTTATAGCTAAGATGGATTCAGCACAGAAGAAGTTTTAGGTTAAGACTTGAAGTCTAATTATTGCAGGCTGAATGTAGGCAGGGGTCATTAACATAGCTGGGTCATTATTAAACCCCTTTTCTGTCATTTTTTCTTGGCTCAGCTCAAAAGGTGCTGAAAACTTTCATTTGTGCTTTTCACTCACTGTACTTATAGAACAGTTTCGGGTTCTACGTTTACTTTTTTTTTATTTTTAACATGTAATTAAATTATATATTAAAAAGGAAGGTTATAATGTAAATGCAGAGTTGAGTTTTTAGAGCAAGCGAACAGATGTGCAGTCTAGTTTTCTAACTAATGTTTTAGTAGAGCCAAAATTTAACGTCAGCTCTAAAATGATTGATACCTTTCATTTAAAAAAATCATGACATTTTGAGCTTTATAAATGTCAACCCTTTGTTCATGGGAATATTGTTTTTATTCGTTTTGCACTGTTTATCCCATGTAGGATTGCAGGGGGCCTGGAACCTGTCCCAGAGAACAAGCTTGGAACTTTGAATAGGGGGCCAAACCATTGCAGGCCACAAGAGCTCAACCACTCTCACACCCAATCGCATTATCTGGAATTTAGAAATGTCAATCAGCCTCTAATGCATGTCTTTGGACTGTTGGAGGACAGGAGGACAGGATTACCCTGAGGAATCCCACAAAGAATGCAAACTCCACACACACAGACAGGGGGAGAGATTTGAGCCGCTAAACTTGAAGGTGCCATTTTTTCCCATACATTAAAAGTTTCCTTACATTAAAACTTTGTCCTAATTTGGATAGTCTGCAGACAATCCACACTGTTATGCACACTATGTGCAATCCAATGTGTGCTTCTACACATTGCTCTGTGATTTCAATACACATGTGCAAAGCATACACAGAGACAATACTGAATGTAATTAGATATAATGGATATAATGGTTCGCATTATCCCGATTAATTAAAAAAAATGATCCAGCTAGTTTGCTTTGATAGAAATTTCATTTGGATTCAAAGTCTTGATTGGTTTACTCCTCCTGATAGAGCTAGCAGTGAGATTATTGCAGAATAATTAGGATGTATGTAAGCATTAGCTGTTGTGACTTAAAATCCACATGCACAAGCGCTCCGGCAGGGCAGTGAACAAACAGATATTAACACAAAAGTGACAAAGCTCAATTTACACTGCATGCACTGGGGAGGGTCACTATTTTTATGCATGCACCACAGCTCGAGCACAGCTACACCAGCACTAAAATAAATGGATCAGGATTTAAAAAGGAGCATGCATTGCTACGTGATGAAACTGAGAATGAAAGGTCCAAAGAAAAAACTAAGAAACTTGTAGTATGTTTTTTTTTTTTTTTGGGGGGGGGGGGGGGGGGCATATTT
>JAAGKR010002712.1:27457-87725 GCA_011419295.1 Clarias macrocephalus
CCCCCCCCCCCCCCCGCATCTGTCTGTGCCATTTCAAATCATGTCATTTCCAAGATGTTTAGTTGCCCTGCATGGTCCACACAAAAACCCTTGAGGCCTGCTTTTGCCCTTGCAGGATATTATTTAATAAGGGTCAGTTAGTGGGTGATGTGTTCTTGTCCAGCAGACTCATGGGAATTTAGCTCCAGGAAATTGGCAGGTTGTTGCCACACAGAGCAGATTTTTTTTTCCCCTTCCAAAAATGACCATACAGAGTATCAGCCTTGAATTGGTTGTTTCTGGTTTCCTATTTCCAGTAGATGTTTGGATCTGAGACAGAATGAAATCACATGTCTATTAATAATATACTATATAAACATGTTAACAATTCCATCAAAGCATGTGGAAGCGAAACCCATTTCACCCAGATACACCAAGCCAGGGATGCATTGTCAGCATTCAATTCAATAATCATTTTCAGTTTACAGTGCAATCCTGCTATCCCGAAAGACTATTTATTTGTCTTTAACCAAAAAATAATAATAAAATAGGGAATCCTACTTCAACAGAATGTTATGGTATGTTCTGTTTTACAGCCTTCATACAGCTTGGCAAACCCTTAGAACAGC
The DNA here is from genome assembly GCA_011419295.1 of Clarias macrocephalus. NCBI lineage: Eukaryota > Metazoa > Chordata > Actinopteri > Siluriformes > Clariidae > Clarias > Clarias macrocephalus. The sequence goes on from JAAGKR010002712.1 coordinate 28,066, forward strand.
ACTTCTTGTACACCTGAGAGACTTTGCTGGCTTTTCTAACTGAATATTTCAAAGGACATCAACTGCAAAATTTCAGCAGGGTGCACACTTCCCACCAAACTTCCATTATTTAATTTAACACACTCGCTGTAGGAGCTCTGATGACGGCAATGCAGCGCTGTCCATATGCCTGTTCAATAACTCGCTCAGCACAGATGGGATTTTCCAAATGTGTGATTTCAAGGATTTTGATTCACCTTACAGATGATGAAAGCTCAGATGGGAGCATTTTTGCGCTCCATGTTTTATAAATTACTCTCACCTTGAAGGCTGTTTCAGCTCATTCCATGCACTCTTGATGTATCAATCATTACTTTCTATGATCCTAACACCCCTCTATTCTGGTCTCCCACACTTTCTGGTTGTTGTTTTTTTTTTTCTGAAAAAGACTGATGCTGTCGTACCTCTCCAAAAGTTCTAGTTGAAAATAACAGTACTCGGTGTGATTATACCTAAACTCATACACCTTGTGAGCTGTCTGGATACCAAAGTGAGACTTTCTTATTGCTTTCAGTAGAACACTGGGATGGAACAGAGTCATTACGTCATGGGTGGAAAGTCTATGGTTAATCAACACAGCTGCAAGGAGAGGTCATCACTCACATTTCCCTAAGGTGCCTGATATGTGTAGAGCAGTCCACTGGAGTTTCCTAGACAGAATCCATTTTTGCCCTGAGTGGACATAATCGATATCGGCTCCAAAATGGTAGAATGAAATGACAGCGAGTGGGCTGCAAAGTGATTGAAATGAATCAGCAATACATTCATTCTCTTTTCATTATGATTCTTCCCACGCCTTCAAATACTCTGTCCTGACTTTGTTTTGAAATGCCGCAGTCGGTCTTGTCTTGCTCTAGGATGAGAGCTGCGAAGTTATAAACAAAAACTGTTGTTCCAGACATGTAGTCATTGTAATTAGTGTCTATCATAATGCCACAGCACCACACCCAAGCCATAATTTAGCCTTTTATAGCCTTCTTAAAACATTTGACATGAGTGTTCAGCAACAGAAATAACTGTGTACATAACATCACATGCAAAATAGTGGAATGAGCAATATTTAATCGAATGATCAACAATCATCAAGGCCCCTGATCATCTCTCTCGGAAACTCCTAGAAGAGTAAATCTGAAGCTTACTAAATGTATGCATCATTGTTAATGAAAAGATTAAAACCAGTAGCATGCCTATAGAAGCTGTAGAACTGTAGAAATGAATGGTCTATTCATTGGCTATATGCTAAAAGTAACTTTTCAGAGGATGTTATTTGGTATCACTGAAGATACTAATGTGTGATGAAGATCTACAACAAGACCAGATTTACTATGGTAATGTTAAGTAACAATTGAAAATACATGAATAAAAACAAGAAAATAGTTTAAATAGTCAAACGTCTTCCAATGAACTGGTTAATACTGGTCTGAGTTTCCGACTTCACGCAGCTTGCACTAAATAAAGCAAGAATGCATTAACACCACTTTTGTACAGCGTTTGTACTATTTGATGAAAATGCCCTGCCTTAAATGGGCAAGGTGTGATTTCATCCTCTGTAGACCTGGTTTTCTGGTAGTATTAAAACTGTACGTGTTTCCACACACACAAACCTTTTGGTGCACTGTTGCTGCAGGGCCATGGCCAATATGTCTCCATTAGTATTTCAGACAGCACCTTAATAACAAGCAACTCTGTTGTGTTTGAGGCGGAGTCTGATTCAATCGCCTGTAGCTTGAGGGCCAAAATTGCCTTGGAACTTGGAGCCTATCTATAGAAGCTGGGGAATGTCAAAAGTGTTGTATTGCTATCTTACCAAATCTTAACACTGCCCTGTTTTTATCCTATCAGCAGAACTGCCGTCAGCTACGCACAGTAGGCGCCGATCCTACAGCCACCAACTTACGACGGCATATGCACCCGAGCTCCTTCGAGAGATCTCACCTTCTCTGTACTCCAGCTGCCGCATCCATCACCCTTCTTATTCTTCCTTTTTCCTGTCATCATGTAAATATGGAAACCCCCTAGGGCTTAACAGATTACACTTTTTAGAGTAGTGCCCATGCTACAACATGGTAGCAGCTTTAAGCGCTTGTTACTTGGTAAATGAGAGCAAACGTCGTTTTTAATTTAATATACTGTCGATACGTTTTGTTAATTCTTAACAACAAACATACGTATCTTGCTTCTTATAAAATTGATTGCAAACTTTAATGACATTATGCACTTTCTCTGAGGGTGTGCTCTGCCGAGGGTGGTCATTAAAATAAGCCATTACACAGCCAAAACCCTGGGGAGAGCAGACAGAAGTGTGATTGCAGCTCTGATTAGCTCTACTACTTATGTTTCCTGTGTGGCGTGTATTCAGAAGAACCCAACCAGTATTATGAGGACCACAAGACGTTCTGCAAAAAAGACACCAAAAAATCCAGAATCATTTTCTTTCATAAGGATATATGCGTGTAGGTGTAAAATAGGTCTATCTATCTTTCTATCTATCTAATAGCATGTGACACCCATATGTTATTCTTCTTCAAACTGATGCAACAAAGAATGTCTTTGCGCTGTATAGCATTACAATTAAGGCGGCACGGTGGTGTAGTGGTTAGCACTGACGCCTTGCACCTCCCGTCTCTCCTGTCGCTTTGCACCTCCCGTCTCTGTGTGCATGGAGTTTGCATGTTCTCCCCGTGCTTGGTGGGTTTCCTCTAGGTACTCCGGTTTCCTCCCACAGTCCAAAGACATGTAGGTTAGGTTAATTGGCATTCCCAAATTGCCCGTAGTGTGTGAATGAGTGAGTGTATGTGTGTATGTCTATGTGCCCTGCGATGGATTGGCACCCTGTCCAGGGTGTATCCTGCCTCGTGCCCTAAGTCTCCTGGGATAGGCTCCAGGCTTCCCGTGACCCTGAATACAGGATTAAGCGGTATAGATGATGAGTGAGAGTGAGTGAGTGAGCATTACAATTTCCCTTCAGAGGGACTAAGGGGCTCAAACCTGTTCCAGCACGACAATGCCCTTGTGTACAGGACATGTTTTATCAAAGCTGGAATTAAAGCATTGGAATGGCCTGCATAGAGCCCTGACCTTAACCCCAGGGAGCACTGGGATGAACTAGATCGCAGACTGTGGCACAGACATCAGTTGCTGACTTTACTAGTGCTCCTGTGACTAAATGAACAAATCCCCGCAGTCACGCTCCAGAGTTTCTGCGCTCCAGTGGAAATTGTTCACAGCAGAGTAGAGGTTGTTATAACAGCAAAGAGGACTAAATCTAAAATGGGATTTTTTAGCAAGCATATATGGCCACTTGTCAACAGATTTTTGGCCATATTTTTGGAGTCCCTTCTCAGACAAGAACATATCTTGAACTAATTGGCCTGGAAAAATTAGCCATGAGACTTAAAACTCAGAGCATTTTAGTCATATTTTGTTTGGCTATTTATTTAATTTAATAAACATAAATGGTGCTGGTGGCACGGTGGTGTAGTAATTAGCACTGTCGCCTTGCACCTCCAGGGTCCAGATTCAAATCCTGGCCAGACTCGGTTCCCGTCTCTGTGTGCATAGAGTTTACATGTTCTCCCCGTGCTTGGTGGGTTTCCTCCGGGTACTCCGGTTTTCTCCCACAGTCCAAAGGAACTGGCGTTCCCAAATTGCCCGAAGTGTGTGAATGAATGAGTGTGTGAGTAAGTATTTGTGTGAGTGCCCTGCGATGGATTGGCACCCTGTCCAGGGTGTACCCCGCCTTGTGCCCTAAGTCTCCTGAAATAGGCTCAAGACCCCCCAGGACCCTGAATACAGGATAAAGCGGTATAGACGATAAATGTGAGTGAGGAAATAGTGCTTAGGATGGTCCGGTATAGAGGGGCATATTCTTTTTTCAGCACAACAGGTAATATACTGAACTGAATTTTGTTTCATTTCGCAATCCCGTATACAGGACAAAGAGGTATAGATGATGAGTGAGTGAGTTAACAAGTCGTTTTTAGGACAGGGGGTGATCCTTTTCCAAATCAGTTATTCTGTTTTTTGTTGTTGTTGTTGTTGTTTTTTTCCGACATGTTGGTGTTATATCCTTCACTTGGATGTTAAAAGGTGCACAGATAAATGCAACTGTATGAAATCAGGCTGCAAAGCAACAAAATGTGATTATTTTAAAGGGGGGGGGGTATTCTTTTCTACACTCATTGTATTGCATTGTGTTTTTGCTAAAAGAAAAAAAAATCATAAAAAGTTACATTTTAAAATCATTGTTTATTGTTGGACTTTAAATGTGGACTATGTCCATCATGCACGTTTGTCCGAATCGATTATTACCATAGAAAAGACAAGCACAACTGATTGAAGTAATGATGAGAGCTTCAGAGAATCAATCAACATCTTTTTACCAATTAGAGAATCAAGAATATTGAACAGAGCTGTGGAATCAATAAAGACATTAACCGCTGATTTAATTCTTACCTAATTTTAATTTTCCTTAAAAGTTGACTCCTAATTCGGGAACACAATTGGAATTATTTTAACATTTCTTAGTGAAACTACCTCTTTAAAAACAAAGTGACAACCGCTTGATTTTTTTTTGTTGTTACTATAATATTCCCTGCGACCACCACCTTTACCTTTGATTATGATGCACACACTGGATTGCCAATTTATATGTAAAAATCCTCCCTGAACCACTGTTTCACAATTTAAGTCCTGGAATATGCCCATGCCATCAGTATAGATAAAAAAAAAAAAACCATTGATGTGATAACCTCGTCATACAGTACATTCAGGTAGTCAGTCTGAACTCAACCTTAATAACAGGCCATATTATCTTTTCTAATGTGTGTGAGCGTGTTTATGTGTGTCTGCCCTGCGATGGACTAGCACCTTGTCCAGGGTGTACCCTAACTTGTGCCCTAAGTCTCTTGGGATAGGCTCCAGGCCACTGTGACCCTGAATACAGGATAACGCTGTATAGATGATGAATAATGATGATCAATCTTTATGTTCCCTAGCAAATATAAGTGTTTTTTATTATTATTATTCTCACTAACAAAGTGGCTTTCTTAAGGGAACACAGCTGTTCAGGCCCAGTCCTATGGTTTATTGTTGCATCATGTATATGGTAATGTGTATGATATACTGTACTTTCAGTACAGGTGTGATTTATACTGCCATTTTTTTAGACATGCAACTTCATCAAATGTTTAAATATGGGTGCAGTGGTAGCTCAGTGGGATGAAGCACTGAGTTAATGATCGGAAAGTTGGTGGTTCGAGCCCCAACTCCACAAGGTTGCCATTGTTGGGATCTTGAGCAAGGCCCTTAACCCTGCCTGCTCCAGAGGTGCTGTATCATGGCTGTCTCTGTGCTCTGACCCCAGTTATGCTGGGATATACGAAGAAAGAATTTCACCGTGCAGTAATGCATATGTGAGAAATAAAGGTTTAACTTAAATTGTCTCTGAGCATTTCTTCTATGACGTTGATGGTGCAGTATGATCCTTTCTGGTTTTAATAATGTTTTGGACAGTTTTTGTCCAAATCTTGTTAGTTGTTTTCTTTGTTTCATGCAGGTCCTTCAAAAACAGTGACTGTTACTGTACAGTTCACATATTGTATCTATCTGACCATAAAATTCCCAAGTATGTAATAAAGGCAATTTATAGTTTTTTATAGCTTTTAAAATTTGTTTCCAAATTACAAATCTGTCACGTTGAATTATAGCTGTAAAAAAGAGAATAATGTCGTGTGTTATGTTTAGTCTATCTGATTTGCACTTTTATTGGGTCTGGAGAGATTCTTCTGTTCAGCTCCAAGACCACTGGCCTCATAAGTATGCCTGTCAGAGCTGTACTTCTAAAGCAATCACTAATCACCCTGTACTTCACCCATGGGCCATTCTGACAAGTAGAAGATGGAGAGTGAGAGAGAGAAGAGAGTAAAATAAAGAAGTGCGATGCATTATACAAAATTTTTTGAAGGGGAGTTTGGTGCAACCTATAAATCACAACAAGGTCCTGATGTGTAAAGAAAGCTGGAAGCCTGTGCCACACATTAGTGATCAATCCATTGATGCGGAGTGGCATAGAAGTGCACACTGTATGATAAAGCACCATTGAGCAGCTTCTTATCATCTGGTACATACTGTAGTAGTAAAGGATTGTTTACTAGCCCCACCCTACAGAATCCCATTATACATTCTAATCATTACATCAAACCCACAAATCAGTGTGTTGGAGCCCCTCATATGTAGACAAATGGAAAAAGCTTTTACATAATTATGATGCAGAACAACAGCTATTTCCTCCCGCTTGTAAGAGAACCTGCGGATGTTGGTGATGGGTGTATAATAGACATATAGCCATGCAGCTCTTCTTTGGACACTGAGCAGATTCATAATAGCCCTTGAGCTTGCAGATCTGGCCAATTCCCCAATCAAATACACACCGTTTAAAGACCAGAAAGGCTGGCGATTAGGCATATGGCACCGCTGAACAGAGTTGTTTTGACCACTGTATTGCATATGCAGGAATATAAGACTTATGATGTTGTTCTTTGTGCAGAAACAATAACAGAACAGCAGTGTAAAAGAAACAGTTTATACAGTTTGTGTGGTCACATTGTTCATATGTAATTCCTTAATACGATGTAATTCCAAAATATATGTCATTCCTTAATTAATGTAATCCCATAATATAGCCTGTTTCTCTTTACAATTTGTCCATCACTGAAAAGGGTCAGGGCGACACGGTGGTGTAGTGGTTAGCACTGTTGCCTTGCACCTCCAGGGTCCGGGTTCGATTCCTGTCTCTGCGTGCATGGAGTTTGCGTGTTCTCCCCGTGTTTGGTGGGTTTCCTCCGGATACCTCCCACAGTCCAAAGACATGCAGATTAGGTTAATTGGTGCATTTCCAAATTGCCTGTAGTGTGTGTGTGTGTGTGTGTGCGCGCATGTGTGCGCGCATGTGTGTGCCCTGCGATGGACTGGCACCCTGTCCAGGGTGTACCCCGTCTTGTGCCCTAAGTCTCCTGTGATAGGCTCTAGGCCCCCCACGACCCTGAATACAGAATAAAGTGGTATAGACGATACCAGTGAGTGCACAACACCTGATTGACCACTCTCAGCACAACACCACTGACACCGATGATATTCCCCAAAATAAGGTATTTCATTTATTTATGTCATCTGATGGAGTTTAAAGGGAAAAAGACAAATATTGACCTTGTTTTTCTAGTATTTTTCAGACATTCCTTTGGCATTTCGATGTCTCTGAACCCTGCTCACCCAGAGTTTCATGCATGATGAGCAGATGTAAGCTCCATCTCTCTTCTCTGGGTATGAACAATGGTCTGGGGCTAAACTTAAAGCTTTCAATAAAACATGACTCCATATTTCAAGCTGAGATAAAAAATTCATGGTCCTTCCCTCATAAAGCCTACAGAGTGTGGTGCTGGGTGCAGCTCTAATATTAAAATGGCCTTTTTGTTTCTTTAGCAGGGATGGCTTCAAACCGAACATTCTGATATCGCTCCTCATGATGTTACATAATGATGTCTAAATGTAGTTATACCAAAGTTCATTACAGAAGTCTTTTTTTTTTCTGGAAAAAAAATAAAGGCAAAAATTAAGAAACATTGTACAATAGGTACCAAATGTATATGTATATATCCATATTCAGTATAATAATAATAACAATAATAACAATAATAATAACAATAATAATAATAATAATAATAATAAACTGACATTTGCACAAAAAAAAAATCCCTGACATTTGCATCATAAATGGTGATTTCACAAATGTACTAATATGGTTGTTAAATAACCAAACATCAAAATGCTAAAATCTTTCGTATACAGTGGACATGGAACATCTCTGTCCAGTAAATCAATATAATTGAATTCAGTCCTTTATGGGAAATTGCATTTATTAATAGTGTAATTTACAATAAATTATTCATTTATTGTAATTGAAAGTTTACGTCTGACTATAAGGTCTGCTGTATTTATTGTGCGTTTTTTATTTACAGTTAATCTAGACTTTTAGGACCTGATATTACAGGACAGCCCTTATGGATTGAGGAATCAGTTAAACACATAGTTCACTATAAACCATCACAGCCATGTTAATGAAGGCAATACAGGAGCTATATTACTCCATAGAACCTCAGTTGTATTTCTCCTTAAATTGTATAACAGAAACAAAGGGATCTTATTATTATTATTATTATTATTGTTGTTGTTGTTGTTGTTGTTGTTGTTGTTGTTGTTGTTGTTGTGCAAATACCATCTCTGTATTTTAATATGTCCAAAATATACTTTTACTTCCATTGACTTCAGTGGAGCTACAGCACAGTTATTGCCCAACTCAGTGGAAGCTTGAATTGTTTTAATGATTTTAAATCAATTCTCTAAACTAGCACCCTGTCACAGCTAGCCAATATTTATAACTGTTTACAACATCTAATGTAAATTTTTCTGATAATGTTTAAGGAAAGGATAAATAACTTTTACAGATGTGAAACCCCAGATAACCTAATTATAATGCCCAGTTGTGTTCCAACCTTTATTATGGTCATCTGGCAAACATGCATGGAATGACGGCCCATGAGCAGTCTACTCTGAGTTTCCAAATGCCAAAAGCACATCTCAACAATTATTGCATATTTATAAAGTCTAAATTTAAAAAAATAATAATAAAACACTTTATTACACACATTTATTAAACACATTATTACCTGGGTAACCACATTTTTATGGGAATAAATGTCTAAAAATAATTCAGAACAAGCATGGCCATAAATTTGTCTAGAATTTGTCACTAGATCTGTGAAAAGATGTAAACAAGACAGATGTTTCTTCAATTAAATGTACATGTACTAAATGTACTAAATGTACTAAAGTCCAAAATGCTATAAAATTTGTAATAAACATTAACTCCAACATCTGTTACACAATCCCTGACAGATGGGTGTTTGATGCTTTGGGTGAAATGTTGGCTGTTGTTTTTAACTAATTTGTCTTTCCAATAATAATTTCTTAATCCACACCATTTGAATTTTTCAAACCTGACCATCTAAATGTATTTTTACTTTTATTACATGTTTTATTGAATAAGGTGAAAGGCTGTATTTGTTCAGGTAAAATCCATTGTTTCAAATGTTTCTATTTTGGAAGAGGAATGTGAAGAATGATGCTTGTCAGAACTTGCTGATCCATGGATCATGTGCGAATGATGGGATCCTGCACACAGGTGGTGGGATTGCTGAACAAGAGAATCTGTAGGACTTCTACTGCATAAAAAGAAGGGGAAAATGTTAAGATGATAGGCAAAGGAAAGTTTGAGTTGTAGGCATAGGGATAGGGGAAGGAATTACAGATTAATGTCCTCAGGGAGGAGGAGAGTGAATGAGGAGGAGGAGGAGGAGGAGGAGAAGGAGGAGGGTTGTAATGTGCCAGTTATTCATGGTGCCTGTGAGAAAGCATAGACGGAGCACAGAAAAGCCAGAATTCCTGGTTTATCTGATCTCAATCAGTGCCTGAAAATGGAAAGATCTCCTGTTATATTCAACTTCCAGCTACCCAAGATACAGTATGACTGCAAAACAATTCCTGCTATCTGTTATCACCCAAATGAAGATGGGCTCCCTGTTGAGTCTGGTTCCTTTTAAGGTTTCTTTCTATTACCATCTCAGGGAATTTCCTTGTCACAGTCGCCCTCACTAGGGACAATTATTATTATTTTTTTTTGACTTTTTTATTTAAACCAGGGGTCAGGGCTAGCTCAGGGGTCAAGGCATTGGACTACAGTTCGGAAGGTCCCAGGTTCAAATTCCATTGCTGCCAAGTTGTTCCTGTTGGGCCCTTGAGCAAGGCACTTAACCCTCAACTGCTCACATGTATAATAAAAAACAAAAGTCACTCTGGATAAGGGTGTCTGCTAAATGTAAACATATTTTTTCATACACATTTCCTAATTTTTTTTTTCAATTCTGTAAAGCTGCTTTGTTACAATGACCAGTGTTAAAAGCACTATCTAAATAAAATCCAATTGAATTAAATGGAAAAAAGTGAAGAACTCCAACCAACACTGTTTGGGATTGACACAACAATAGTGGGTAGAATGAAGTGGTCAAGCCACCACTTTTTAAAACCTTAAGCAAGGCCCTTGATGGCTCAAATGCATGAATAGGACTTCTGGATAAGTGCATTTGACAGATGTTGCAAATGAGGATCCTTATAGGCCTGCCAATGTGTTGTGGACTACAGTATGTGATGTGAAAACGAACATTGAAACATGTTGTGCGTCACCAGGACTATGAAAAGCAAAAAAAAGACAATTTTTTTGTGATCCACTGTTTACCACAAAAAAACAAACAAAAAAAAATCTGTTTTCACAGATGAGTCACACATGTTAGAGGGACAGTTACTGAAGGTAAAAGAGTAATTGAGATACATAGCAGAAAGATGCAGAGTTATGGTGATTCTGATGCACAAGCAGAAGGGAGACTTCTGTTTCTTGGAAAAACACTCACGCACAATCATGGCAAGCCCCGCTCTTAATCCACATTTGATTTTAGCCAAAGAAACGTTTAACTAAGGGTGAAGGAGCTTGCTCAAAGGCCAAAAGGAACAGTACTTAGCAATAAGCAAACAATAAGAAAGTTACCAAAAGACACACTAAAAGAATCTTTAAGTCAATAATACCAAGTAAATAAGGCTAAACAGGTAGTACAGTAACCATCATAAGCCTGCCTTATCAACCAGAAATTAGAAGAAAAAAAAAAACTAAGCAAGAAATAATGGAGTCTGTCTGCAGTCCCTACATAAAATCTGTAACATATGGGAAATATTGATTTAGACACAGTCTGTGAGGAAGCAGTTACTCACATTAGGTAATCAAGGGAAACATAAATTTGGGGAGCAAGAAAAAAAGAGGAAAAAGAGGAAAAAGAGTAAAATTATTGTGTGCAATAAGAAGTAAGTGTGTAGCAACTTATTTAGCCCAATAGTTAAAATCCTTGTCCTGCATTTTTGGGAGTCATTCTTGCTTTAACAAGCTCACATCAACTCAGAAAGGTAGATTAGTTGGAACAGGTTGTTAAATCCTATTTGCATTGGATTTTATAAGATGAATTAGGTTAAGGAAGTGTGAAATTGAAAGTGTATTTTTTGCATATGTTTACATGTATATCTACTGTATATGCATATACGGGCAGTGTATGCATGCATATGCAATGGTTTAGGCATGGGTAGAAAACCATTGCATAACACATGGTCCAGCTTTCTTTTTGTGCTGTGGTCTGTTTATATTTGTGCCTAAAAAATTAATTACCCATCAGAAGTAAAATGCAAATATTATTATCCACAAGTAGCATTAAGAAGTTGGCTTATTTCAGTCATGTCCCTGATGGTCGTTATTTACTGGCCCAATACTGAACAAAAATGTAATGAAAATGATCTTATGCAGCACAATTCATTAGCTATTTATCCTTTTTCTTTTCTCATTTTTATTCTCTCTTTTCTTCACTCCTCTCAATCTCATTAATATCCATGAGAATGAGAAACAAAGCCTTCAGTCTACACTTGACGGCTGTTAGTGGAGATGTGTAATAAACACACTCTGCACATCCATCTGTTGTTTAAAGGCCAAGTGGCACTCACAGTGGCCTCATGAGTATTCGACCGTTGCCTCTTACCTGATCTTTCACTCACCGTCTCTTTGTCCTCATCAAGTGTCAGGAAAGAGGGGACACACAAAACTAATTTGAGGAAGGGGAACAAAGAGAACTCAATTACAGCCTGGTGCATGGGGGATAGAGAATCGAGCTGAGGGAGCGTAGAGCGAAAACAGAAGAACTAGGAGTGGAGTGCTGAGATGTGTACAGCGAGAAAGGCTTGTGAATGTGAGATGAGACAAGTTTCAGGCTGATACTGGACTCCTAAGCCTCAGGCGACCAATTAAATCCCAGAGAAGAGGAAAGGCCATGTTTCAGTAACACATGCATTATTTAATAGATCTTATACTCATTCCACATCTCTCATTTATATCCCTGAGGTCTTTAACTGTCTTATAAAGTCTCTCCCAAAGAAATCTCTGATTCAGCAGTACTGTGTCCTCAGTGGCACATCCCAGACCTGGCAAAACTGTTCTATAATGCTGTTTGACCATTTAATCCATATCAACTGCCTAAGCCCTATGCTTTAATACTAAATTATTAAAATTATAATTGAGGGACTTTAAAAAAAGAAGAAGAAGAAGAAGAGGAAGAAGAAGGCAGAAAGCCTTTTAGGGTAGATGCCCCAAATTTTCAGATTCTGCACTCTTAATCAACAGCACCACCTTGTGAGTAAAACTGGACTCAAGCCTAGTTAGGGGGTGAAGAATAAATGCTGAACTAGACATAGTCTTTTGAGGTACATTTCCCAAAAAGGAGGAAAAATAAGCATTTCATGCTTATGAGAAAGGCTGAAAGATGTTGAATGGTTCTGTCAGAGTTTTTAAAGTAGTGTAGCTTCATCTGCACCTGTGATTTTTTAACATAGTGTCACATTGTTGAGAATCACAACCTCTAGCAAATCATTCAGTACATACACCGATCACCTATAAAATTACAACACAAAACATTATGCCCAGTATTGAGTAGGTTCCCCTTGTGGGCAGCTCTGACCCACTCAGGACATGCATGACTCCACAATTCCTCTTGGGGTGTGCTGTGGTGCCTAGCACCTTAACATTGGCAGCATATCCTGTGGGCGTTGTGGGATGTGGGGTGGGGCCTCCGTGGGTCGGAGGTGTTTGTCCATCGCATTCCATTCCAGGGGTGCTCAGTTGGATTGGGATCTGTAAAATTTGGGGGCTGGGTCAGTGGCCCTGAGTTTATTGCAGGCATGCATGGTGGTCTGTCGTGCACTGGGTGTTCTAGTGCCTTTCTGTTGGTGCCAGCATTGACTTTTTTCTGCGATTTGTGCTGCTTTGTCTGTTCTGTGGGATAAGATGGGACAGGCTGGCTTTGGGTCCCCGCAGGCATGGGTGATCCTTGGTTTCCCATGATCCTGTCACCAATTTACTGGTGTATAGTCAATAACCATGGTTAATCTTGTGGCTTATCAGTGAATAGTTATTTGCCAATTTAGTCTTTGGGTGGGTGTACAATCCTCAAAAAAGTAGCTTATCTTCTGTCAAAAGAAAATTCAGGAATAAATATCTCTATTGCTCCAAGAGGTGCCTGGAATTAATTTTACAATAAAAGATGTCTGTGGACTGTACTTATCTACATACATCATTTTATATAAACTATATGATCTTAAACACGTACAATATAAAAAGTAACTGCAAATTGCAAATTTGCAGCTTGGCCAATATGATCTTTACTTCCCAAAGTGACTATTAAGACTCCTTACAGTGCTGAAATAAAACTGATTGATATTTTCTAATTACCCTTATAGGAAATTACATAATGGACCAATTAAATTTTATTCATAAGATGGATTTGGATTTCACTGTCTAAGATTAACAGTACAATGCAGTGTATATGTTTAAAATGTACTCACTTAGATTTATTTTAAAACTCCAAACTCATTCTGCTTGTTCTGTTTTAATTTAAATAAATGCTTTTTAATAACAGGAAGAAATCTCTGTGTTCATCCTAAGACATGGTTCCATTGCTCATATCCTAAGACATGGTTCCATTGCTCATATTTAATTATATTCACAAAGTCATTACATCAAGTGTCTGTAATTTTCCTCTTTCTCGCTTATGAGCAAGGATATTAAAATGACTAAAGGGGTTAAAGAGAAAAATAAAGGGTTTCTAAGAATGATCACTCTTTATGATTATGAAGAATTACATACAAGCTACTGCCACAAGAGGGAAGCAAAACACTGGGAAACTTTGATCTTAATTATTAACCTCAATGCATTGCAGCACGTGGAAAAGTTCTTTACTGATATTTATAACTGATATAAAAAATTTTTATAAGGTATCTGCAATGAGATAACAAAATTATAATCATGTAACTGATTTTGAGTAATATGGCTTAAAAAAATTTTCTTACTCCTAAAATCTGATTTACTCAAATCAGATGGCTCTTGTAAGATTTTAGTCTTTACTCTTGAAGTTTATGGGACATCATGATGAAAAGTGTAATAACCTTATGCTTACTAAACAATTCAACCCATTACAAATTTAGTCCCCTCATCATTTATAATAACCTCCACTGTTAGGGGTATCCAGGCTTTTTATTAGGACTTGGAGCATGGCTGTGGAGATTTGCCCATTTAGCTATAAGAGTATTAGTGAAGTCAAGCACTGGCATTGGACAAGGAGACCTGGCAAATAGTCAGCATTCCAGTTCATCAGATTGTTCACTGTGGCAACCCCTTCATAGCTGACAACATCTTTATGCACAATGGCATTGTCATGCTTGGGCCCTTTACTTTCAGTGGAGGAAAATCCTAATACTACAACATACTAAGATATTTTGGATAAATGTGCGCTTCCAGCTGTGTGGCGACAGATACCACATATGGGTGTAGTAGTCATATGTCCCAATTATTTTGGCCATATGGTGTATTTATGTACCTTGTGTCACTTACACCTGAAACACCATAAGACACAGTGATATCTGAGGTGTAAATCAGTCTAAAACTGCTAGGAGTAAACATACCAAGACAGCACTGTAAATAAATCATAGGTCATGTTGAAGATTTGCTCCTCTGTTCAGAAATGAGTCTTTTAGCTACTTCACACACCTAGTGTAAATCACACAATGTTATCATAGAACATATTTCCCAATTAGTACAACTGATGTGTTAAGACATCTGCGAGTAGGTGACAAAAAAAAAATAGCTAAGCTGCATCTTAATTAAACCACAAATTAAATCAACGATTCCATCTGGATTTGGTTGTAGGTTTTGCAGTAGATGGAGGCAAAATGAAAAAACATATTTAGAAATGCTTAATTTGTGCCACTGTGACTCATTGGTGAGTTGATTTATTATGGTCATAGGGGGAAAAAATCATATTTTGCGTGGTTAATGGTGCTAGCTCTCTAAGAATTGCTTCCATTTGGAGCCTTTCCTAAATAAACACCTCTTTTGTAGTGTTCTACATTGGACATTGAGGAATTTTTTTTACCAATTTTAGTGTGTTAAGGAGGTTCATCTGAACAGGCTATGATTTTCTTGTCTTCCAATATACAGTTCTGGTGAGCCTGTTCCCAGTCCCTGCCTCAGTGATTTGTTCCTGACAGTTTTGTTCCTGACAGAAGTTGATCCCGACATCCTCTTCTGCTGTCGTAGCATATCCGCCTCATGGTTCGATGTATTCCGTGATGCTTTTCTGCTCACCACGATTGTAAAGAGTGGTTATCTGAGTTACTGTAGCCTGTAGTCAACTCGAACCAGTCTTCTTATTCTTCATTGATCCATTTCATCAACAAGCATGTCTACCCAAATCAAAAATCCTTTATCAAATCCTTTGTCACATTGTCATTGCCAGTCATGCCACATTCAAAATCCCTGAGACACTTTTGTGTCCATTCTGATGGTGATTCTGGACTAAGTAAGATTAAGTATGTGTAAATGTGTTCCTAATAAAATTTGTGGATATTTTGATTAAAAGGAATGAGAGTGAATAAAACTCATTTATTTTTAATATTCTTTAGAAATATCATAATTTTGGCTTGTATGGTTTAAAAAAAAACACTGCTAGCTCATTCTTTTGAAAGGTATGGGAAATTAACTTTAAATGAGTTATGTGTATTCCCTCCAGAATGTTGTGCAACACGTTGCTAACCAGTAGCTATAATAATAGTAATGAATAAAAGTCACGTCTAAATCATCCCTCGTGACTGCAGGAGCCACGTTTCGTTGTCAGGTAGATTACAGAGTGATGACCGAGGAGCTTCAGCGTCCAAACGAATGGGTGCGTCTCGAGACTTGTACGCCTGCGCGCGCGTCTCCAGCGCGCACACACAAAGTATGAGGTAATTGTTTGGTCACGTGACTTCTGCAGTGGCTGTCAAAAGTGATACAGCAGCGCATCCTTACCCAGCCCACCCACTCCCAGCTGATTGGACTGCATGCATGAGTTAGGGATCCTCTAAAAATTACACTAGCCGCACTGACAAGGCTGGACACTCACTTTAGAATAATCACAACCATAGAAACATAGTGATTTTGATCTGTAAAATTTTTTTTTTTTTTTGTAGATTAGAGACAACAGTTCTCATTTTCTTGCTTTTTGTTTTGCTTCCTTAAACTTCATTTGTAAAAACCTGTAGAGTTTAACTCAAATAATAATAATAATAATAATAATAATAATAATAATAAAATCATTTTGGGAAAGCCAATGAGCTTAATCTGCATGTCTTTGGACTGTGGCAGGAAACCGGAGTACCCGGAGAAAACCGACCAAGCACAGGGAGAACACAAACTCCATTCACATAGAGGTGGGAATTGAACCTGGTCGAGAATCGAAACCTGAACCTAGAGGAGCAAGGTGACCACTAAACCACTGTGCAACCAATTATTAACAGGGAAAACACTAGCATGTGTATGACAGGGTGTCATCCAGGACCAGCTCTCAAAATTTACACTGCGGAAGTACAAGACATGTTATGGTCTGATTATTCTGACAGAATATTTAGGAAGGATGAAGTTAATTAAACTATGAAGCATGCAGAATTTACAGAATTTGCAAACTGCAAAATAGTCAAAATATTTTAAAAAAAAGCTTACCCTAAATTAGCTCATAATTTCACTCAAATCATCCTGATAATAAACTTTATGCTTTATGACATTATGCTTTATTAACTCTGTACTGGTATTACTGGTGAATACTGGCTACTGACCAGTTTTACAACATATTTTGCTGCACTTAATTGTCCAACACACTACTCTTTTTTTTATTATTTATTTCTTTCAGAAAGGAAGAAACCGGCGTACCCAGAAGAAACCCACAAAGTTTGGGCAGAACATGTTAACTCCACACGCATAGACCTGAGGCGGCAATCGAACCCTTAATCCTGGAAGTGCGATACCGCTACGCTACCAGGCCGCCCCTAATATATGTCTCTGCCTTGAATAATCGCACAACATTTATAGTCATTTTAAATGCTAAATAAAAAACATATAATTCAATCTATTCGTTTAGCAATTTGCAGAACATGACAAATCCTTCCAAAATAATACAAAATAAAAAAGACTGGAAGGCATTTTAATAAGGTAAACATTTTTTCTTTGTACATTTCTGTGCATTTCATAAATGTATTTGTATTTACATGACATGAGATCATTATAAAATGTGAGGAAGAGTCATGACTAAAATGGTTGAAAAGTAAGAAAAGCAGTCATAGATTCTGCAAAGAAGAAACATCAAATGGCTTTTTTACACCCTTTCGATTTGCATAAATTAATCTTTGGCAAGGGGTGCTGTGACTCAGTGGTTAGCACTGTTGCCTCACACCTGCAGGGTTGGGGGCCTGAATCACACCTCTGATGTGGAGTGTGCATGTGCTCTGTGGGTACTCTGGTTTCCCCCACAGTCCAAAGACATATGGTGTCGGCGGAGTGGTGTTTCCAAATTTCCTGTAGGCAGTTTTTGATGGGATGTTTTTTGAGTGTGTGAGCCTTGTGACAGGTTGGCAGCCCATCCATTGTGTCCTCTACCTTGCACCCTGGGTTTCACACACACAGAAGCTTCACACAGGATAAGCGGTGCAGAAAATAAATACATTAATTATGTGCAAATGCTGTAAGTTATTAAGATTTCATAACAAGCCTGGATTGCATTTATTTTATATCTTTAAAGTCATAAAAATCATCAATGATCAATGAAAGGGTTAAAAACTCTGCAAGCCGTATACACTGATCAGTCATAACATTACAGCCTTCTGCCTAATAGTTAGTAGGTCCCCCCCTTTTGTCACCATAACACTTATGCCTCTCACACCTAGAGTGTGTTCTCACACCTTTCTATCACAACCAGCACTGACAGCCCTAAACTTTCATCAATTTGAGCTACACTCACTCACTCACTCATCATCTATACCGCTTAATCCTGTATTCAGGGTCATGGGGGGCCTGAAGCCTATCCCAGGAGACTTCGGGCACCCTGGACAATCCATCGCAGGGCACAGACACACACACACATACACACACACACACACTCATTCACACACTACAGGCAATTTGGGAATGCCAATTAGCCTAACCTACATGTCTTTGGACTGTGGGAGGAAACCGGAGTACCCGGAGGAAACCCACCAAGCACGGCGAGAACATGCAAACTCCATGCACACAGAGACGGGAAACGAGCCTGGCCGGGGATCAAACCCAGACCCTGGCGGTGCAAGGCGACAGTGCTAACCACTACACCACTGTGCCGCCCAATTTGAGCTAAAGTTGCTTTTTTATTGGATCGGACTACACAGGCCAGCCTTTGCTCCCCATGTGCCTCAGTGAGCCTTGGATGCTCATGACCGTGTCGCAAGGTCACAGGTTTTTCCTCCTTGGATCACTTTAGGTATGTCTTGACCACTACAGACCAGGAACATACCACAAGAGCTGCTGTTTTGGAGTTGCTCTGTCCTAGTCCTCTACCCATCACAATCTGGCCCTTGTCAAAGTCACTCAAATCATTATGCTTGCCCATTTTTTTCTGCTTCCAACACATGGATATTAGGGAAAAGGTTAACTTGCTGCCTCACAAATCCCATGCAATTCCAGACGCCATTGTAATAAGATCTTGAAAATGTAGCTACTGTACTGTGAGAAGTGTCATGGCTGGGTCAGAGCAACTCCAGAACTGTAGCTCTTGTGGAATGTTCCCAGGCTGCGGGGATCAGGACCTACCAAAAGTGATCCAAGGAAGGAAAACAGAGTGATTATCATCATTAAACAGGGTGATTAACAGGAAAACATGATTACGGTCAATGCTCACTGATACACATAGGGAGGGAAGGCTGGTCCAAGTAGTCCAGATCCAATCTATTTAAGAAAAGTTGAATGCTGGTTGTGATAGAAAGCATTACTGGCATTACTGTTTTTGGTTTCAATAGTGGGGACCTGTTCAATATTACGCGGATGGTCATGGCTGATTAGTGTACATCTTTAAATCTTTTGCATTAAAAAGTGAGACTTGCACTTTTCACTCGATCCCTTGATCCGGAGGTCTCCCCCCCCCCCCACCCCCCACCCCCGCCCTTATGAGGAGCGCGTTCTGAGCTCGTGGAGCCAGGAGAGACTAATTTTGTCTTTAGAAAGTAGGCAAAGTGGAACAATAGATGGGGTGTTGAGAAGCACAGAGCGGGCGGTCATGGGGACAGAAGGGGTTTAGAGAGCGCAGTGTGTGTGTGTGTGTGTGTGTGTGTGCGCGCGCACATGTAGACGCAGAGAGGAGGAGGAGAGGAGAGGAGGCGTGTGAGGCGGTGAGTCAGGCTGAAGCAGCTCTTTAACAGCGAGAACGAGCGGCTCAGGAGCTGAGCATGATGATGATGATGATGATGTGCTGCGTGTCATGGCCAGCGAGACCGGTGCGATCATGTTGAAGTGTGTGGTGGTCGGCGACGGCGCCGTCGGCAAAACTTGCCTCTTGATGAGCTACGCCAACGACGCGTTTCCCGAGGAATATGTGCCCACTGTGTTCGATCATTACGCAGGTGAGTCGCGCGATTCCAGGCAGTGCAGTTCCACGGCGTCCCTACCATGCACGAGCTCCGCGCGTGAAGGATTCGGTGCGGTGTGTTGTGGCTCTCATTGTCTCGTGTTTGCTTCCTCTAATCGAAACCACCTGTGGGCTGCAGGGAAGGCAGCTGATGTGTTCAGCCACACTTCCTCCCTCACATGCCAGTCACATCATTATATCCCTCATGACACATCACAGTATCTGGATCATCACATGATTTTAGTGAAGTAACTCTTGCATGTTTTTGATTTTGCAGTGAGTGTGACAGTTGGGGGAAAGCAGTACCTTCTTGGGCTGTATGACACCGCTGGCCAGGTATGAACAAAATCCATCTCCCTGTCTCATTGTATCATCTGAACTCTAGATGTACAGTATTTCTATAAGAACACTACCATCTCATGCTCGTGTGTACGTCTGTGATGTTTTAACCCGCCGCCTTATACATTGTCTAAATACTGCAATCATGACTCACTCAACAGGTGATGAAACTTTATATACATAGAGTCAGACAAATATTTTCAACAAATCAGTCATGTGTAATATTTTCCTTATGACATCATCACGTGAAATCTGGTGTTAGGTTTATTCCTTGATGATTCCCTTATGGACTGTCAGTGACACATGGGGAGATTGTATTTATTGTTATTAAATTGTTCTAAAATCATATTTAGAGTAGATTGCTACTATATTTACTAGATGTTAAAATTGTTCTGCTTATTCTTAGTTTGTTGAATTGAATAAACTTAATTTAAACCTCAAATGTAAAAAAAAAAAAAAGTACCAATGAACAATATAAGGCAAAATTGAGGTGGGTTAAAATAATATATATTACAGGCGGCGAGGTGGCATAGTGGGTAGCACTGTCTCCTTGCACCTCCAGGGTCAAAAAGGTCAAGGTTTGATTCCTGCCTCCGGTGTGTGTATGGAGTTTGCATATTCTCACCGTGCTTGGTGGGTTTCCTCCAGGTACTCCGGTTTCACAGTCCAAAGACATGCAGATTAGGTTAACTGGCGCTATTAAATTGTCAAAGTGGTTTAATAAGCGTGTGTTTGTGTGCACCCTACGATGGATTGGCCCCCCGTCCAGGGTGTACCCCGCCTTGTGACCTGGGATAACCTTCAGGCCTGCCGAGACTGATTCCTAAGTGTGCTAATGTATACATATCTGGAATGATTTGCTTTCATGCATGTGTCAATGAACAATTCAGTCTCGTTTGGAAAAAAAGACATATGAATGTCAAATGTAGAAAGTTGACATGCTCGCGACATCTTACTGAATTAAACGCAAATTTCTGCCATACGATTGAAAATGGGCATCAGTCAAGAGCACTAATCAGAAATGCCTGCTCTCAGGGTTGGAGAGCAAGGTTTCTTACAAGGTGGTCTACTTTAGAGAAACGGATCTCTGTGGGTCTGACGCTCTAATGAGGTGGCCAAGTAGGTATAAGATGTGTGACTAGAAGCAGATCCCCTGCACTGTGCTGAAAGTGCATTATAAGTGGAGTTACGAGACCCAGGCTTTTCTCCAGAGCAAAGCCGTAAGCCGCGTCTGGCACGGTCGCTATTTTTCATTCACTTTAAAGGGTGCCGGAGATGAAGGAATGAAATTTTGAGGAGTGGGCCAGATGTTGCAGACGGGTCAGGGAGGGCCAAACGCTGGGTTTGATTTTCAAAGCAGAAGAAAGTCAAATCCTGCGCTGTGCTCGCACAGCTGGATTCAGTTAGAAAAACACTACAGACTTTGTGATTGAGCAGATGCTCAGAGGCCTTGTTTAGACGAGAAATGAGAGGGTGTGTCTGCAGACCTGACTGTGTAACTCGGATGGAAAGAGAACAAAGAAAAGTTTTCCTGTTTAATCTGAGATGACAATGATGCAGACATTGTACGTTTTAGTATATGCTTATATTGTATTTCTGACGTGTTGACACTGGAAAATACAAATAAATGCAGTAAGCTAAAAGATGGATTACGGACTGTATTTAACACACCAATGAATAGTGGAGCAATGACAATGGAATAAAGTTTCCACATAAATGTTACATTTACATTAAAATGAAAAACAAGAATGCTTTCAGTACAGCTTATATTATATGTTAAGATAGCTAGCTCAGTAATTTTCAACTCTGCACATTTTAGTGCTTCCTCAGCTCCCTGCATGCATGATTTAATTAATCAAGTAATTAACAGTCTTAATTGAAGTGGGCGTGGTAGAGCAGGGAAAACATTCAAATATGCAGGGCAGTGGTCCCCCAGGAATACGGTTGAGAACAGTGCAGTGAGATCAGTCTCATGCTCACAGGATCAGCTTCTTACAGTATATGGACTGCCATTGTGGCGTTTACACTCTGCACAAAAATGCTTAGTATTTTAGTGGTTAGCTAACCTAGCCATGCAACTGGGCTACGTTCACACTAGAACTGTTGATCATTCAACGCTGATTGCTGTTTATAAATTTAGTTGCTTAAAATTGTATTAACCGATAAGTTTTGTTTTCTATGTAATGGAAACCTCAACTATGCTAACGTTATCTCAGCTATCCTCACTAGTCAGGGTCATTATATGCTTGCTAATAACTTATTTGAAGAATTGGGTCTCCACGATTCCTGTCATGACCACTGGATTGAATCAGCATACTACTACTACTCTTCCTCCATCCAACAGCATCATCTGACGTATGTTCGTGGAGGGTTCGTGAACGCCTCACGTGCACAGCTGCAGTCTGAGAAGTCATGCGTTAGAGAGAGACAGAGTGAATCATTGCTCTGGGGATTTTAAATAATAATGAAAAATAAATAGAAATCTCATACATGGAGGAGGTCACTGGAGATACTCTGGTGATAGTCCTTATGTTGGGTTAGGTTCATACTTTTTCAATCTGATCAACAGTCTAAGGGGATAACTCTCTTCAACTGACCCACAGGCGTAAAGAAATGTTTCGTCACATAATGCGTTCAAGCTTAAAAAACAACAACATATTATTCAACCAGTTATTTCATTCCTTTATACTTTGCGTTTAAACGCACTGCAGTCAGGTTCTCCTATGTCCATGTTCAGCCATCTCTTTTATGATCTCTTCAAACACAGAGCTGTTGCATTATGCACCTTCAAATTTAGCTTGTACAGCAACATCAACCCCAAATTTGTTTCATCACTAACCTACCAATTACGACAAATGTCGAGTTGTATTGTTGTAAAAGTCGCATGGATTACGATTTGACCAGTTCAGACAGGGGTTTGTGTCCAAAAGAAAATCAAGCTTGGATCTGATTTGGGACCACATATGGAAGTGGCACAACTCAGAATAGAAACGATCAGATTCCCTGTGATTTGCACTGTTCACACAATTCCTACCTTCAGAAAATTCTGCGAAGATGAATGTGCTGTATATATGTGAGAGTTGGGTCAGAGTATGTGGTTTGTCTCAGCTACAGTTTACTTGTGGAGTATTCAAAGCAGCTGGAGGTTTTGACTTTGGCCATGTACCGCATGCTCTCTTAGCTCAGACGACCTTCATTCTCTCGCTCTTACACACACACGCACACAGACTCCTTGCACACATTAGCACACAGGACTGATATCTTGCACAATGGTGCTTTGTTCTGTTAGGCGAAGTCTTTCCAAGTTTATATTTTAGTTGCCAGACATTTCTTTATTTATTTGAACCATAAATGAAGCGTTCAGTAAGAATATGGTGTCCAGAGCGGCGTCTGAGAAAATAATTATATGGCTCCTAATGTATTTTTAATTGCTACTGATTTTACGTACATGGCTTTCATCTGTTTAAAGGTATCTACTGTTGAACAAGGGCTATGTTCATATTATTAGCCTGAAGTGATTCAATCCCAAGTGACCAATATCAGATTTTTTTTTTTAGGGCTGTCCAAAAGCACAAATCTGATCAGATCCAAGTCACCTTCATATGTGGTCCGAGATCGGATATATTACACGTACGCGGGCATGTGACTTGAATAAGAACGGGCAGATCGGAATGCCTCTGTGCATGCATGGAGCTGACATCTGTCAGCAGTGGCATCGTGGGGATTTCATAGCAGTACTATCAATAGCTCCTAAATACAGCGACTAACTGCCTGCCTTCCTCCAGTGCAAAATTTCAAATCTTCTCCATTAATTAACACTTATGTCAATATGATGTGTTTTAA
Source organism: Clarias macrocephalus (assembly GCA_011419295.1). NCBI lineage: Eukaryota > Metazoa > Chordata > Actinopteri > Siluriformes > Clariidae > Clarias > Clarias macrocephalus. The sequence goes on from JAAGKR010002712.1 coordinate 51,942, forward strand.
CTCGGATAACGTGAGCAAAAATGCCTTGATGTGTGCATGCGTGCTGTTTCAGGAGACGGACGCGTCCACATTAAGTGTCAAATAAAAGTCATTGTAATTATGAATGTGAACTGTCAGGACATGCTGATCTGACTAAAAAAATCTGAATTGATCAATGTGGCTTGTAATGTGAAAACAGCCAAGGAGCGATTATGTTTTGTCACCATAAATAGAAGTGATATTAGTAGTAATCGATTTATTAGGATTATTGTGGGTGTGCACTGGATTAGCTGCCTTCTAGTGGCGAAGTGACTCTTTAGCACAGTTCTCTCACACTTCCAGGATCAAGGGTCTGTGTATGGCGTTTGCATGTCGGTTTCCTCCAGGTGCTCCGGTTCTCTCTCAGGCATTGGTGGCTCTGTCCATCCCAGGCCCTGTATGGGGGCAGCCGAAAAAGACTAAAATCGATTCCGGTTCCCTCCCACAATCCAAGACCTGCGGATTAAAGCTACCTGGTGTTTCCAAATTGCCCATAGTGTGTGAGCGTGTGCATGCTCGTTCCTTTCAATGGATTGGCACCCTCATCTCGTGTGTACACCCCGTCGTGTCCCCCGAGTCACCTGGGATAGGCCCCAGGTCTCCCGTGACCCTGTACGGGATAAACAGTATAGAGAATGAATGAGTGAGTGAGAGTAAATGCTTTCTTGAGCGCTTCCGTTCTTCATAATTTATGATGGTTGTTAGATGATATGGCAATATTTCAAGCTCGTCGAACATGCCTCCAACCCACCCTACTGTTTAAAATAAAAACACACCAGTAAGTGAAATCGAATTAGGACTTTCAGTTAAGTCTGTATTGACCGAACGGCTCGGATATGATAGCAGGCTGAAATCTTTAGTACAAGAAACCTCATGATATTTTGGAAGACTGTATGATGTGTGCAGTAGATTTCTTTCAGTCTTTATTTCACTGGATGTGCTGTGTGATGCTCGTTTTCAGTATGCACGTTGCTGCTTCTTGACTTGTTTCTCTCAGGAGGTGATGGATGAACTGTGCTGGTCTTTGCACTCCATCACATTTCCAGAGCCGGTTGATTAAAAAGCCTCAGACAGACTTCATTTTATCTGCCAAAACTCTGCACCGCTGCTGCGCGGAACCACATTAAACTGTCTGTTCCATGCTGAACGGGTCTGTGAAGCTAAAATGAGCTAGACAGTGAGGTAGCAGTGATATTCCAGCTGCCCGGGATCATGTTTGAAGCATCATCTCTCGCTCGTAATTTCTCATGTGGATGGAAACGGCTTCGCTCGGATCGTTAGACATGTGGATGTACGACTTCATGTACACTACCTGATTGGTTGTGACAAGTGGAGCGCTCCAGCAGTAAGCTGGGAGTGTTGTGAGAGACGAAGGAGTCGAATCCTGTCTTTCGCTCAACAGAACAGGCGAATGCACTCGAAGATATTACTGGTGGTGGTGTTCAGATTGTCCTGATATTCTATTTCTGCCTCACGATGCATACAATGTTTCCTCTTTTTAGAAATTGCATTTTAAATGTAAGTTAACTAAATTACCAAGGGTGTTCAAGTCAAACCGGGATTCAGAAGACGTGCTGAGACTGTAAAACATTTGAATGGTACAAATGAAGGCATGTCTCTGAATGAGGATCTCGGCCGAGGTGACCCGGAGCCTGCTGCAGTCATTCTTGTGAGCAACACAGAGTGTAACGCCTGATCCTTGAAATTCGACGGATAACTTGTGACCAAATTGTGGAAGTGACTCTTCTGTCTGTAGGAACTGTACATGCAATCATTCACAAGCACCACTTGCAAATTACAGGAAATCAGCTGGGAGGTATTGCAACATCCCCCGTATAGTCCTGACCTCACCCCAAGCCATTTCTACATGTTTGGGCCATTAAAGGAGTACAAGGATTGGATCAGGCTTTCAGCCGATCATGGCTCTGGGGTACTGGGAGAACTTTCTACCTTGATGGTATCCAAGCAGTAGGGATAAGTTCATTAGTGGAGGAGGAGATTATATAGAGAAATAAAAGGATTTTACTCTCATAACTCTGTTCTGTTGTTCCGCGCAATTATAATCCTGGTTTGACTTGAACGCCCTGCATAATTTAGCATTTGATCATGTGCGAATATGAATGTTCAGTATAATTTTATACTGCTACAAACAGTACACAAAAATGTAAATAGTGTTCTGCTATTTAATATTTAAATTATGATGCAGGTCTTGAACTGCTCCAAAACGACATAAAAATCCTCCATCTTTATATCTTAATTATAGGGCGTCTGTTATACAATTGTTTAATTGTTCAACTGATGAGTCAAAGGTTTATCTCAAGTGTGTGTCTGTACAAGTAGGTTTTCTTCTGTTAGCACTGTCACCTTGCACCTCCAGGGTCCAGGTTCGATTCCCGCCTCTGTGTGCATGGAGTTTGCATGTTCACCCCATTTTTGTTCGGTTTCCTCTGGGTAATTCAGTTTCCTCCCACAGGCCAAAGACATGCAGGATAGGCTAATTGGTGTTCCTAAAGTGCCCGTAGTGTGTGAATGAGTGTGTGAGTGTGTATATGTGTGCATGCCCTGTGATGATGGATTGGCATCTGTTCAGGGTGTACCCGCCTTGTGCCCTAAGTCTCCTGGGATATGCTTCAGCGCCCCTCCAGCCCCCAGCAGTAACTTATTTACATAGACACTGACATGGCGTGTTCAGACGAGTAAAACAGAGTGAGTTTAAGGTATAAAAAATGCATAATCTGACTGGGAATTCCGGTCGAGCATTATCACAAACGATGTGGAGAAGCTTTGAGACCTCTGTTTAAGTTTTTTTTAAGAACCGCCAACGTATGGGACCGTTAAGACTACTTCAAATCTCAAATGGCTTTGTACATTTTTAGTGATTTTTTAAATTGTTTTTTTTACATGAAAATGGTGAGTCAAAATGAAACATTTAGCGCTCACAAACGCAACACTGATTTTGCTTTCAATTATCCATGAAATGACTTTTTGTGAAAGTCAGAACATTTGGGTAAACCCATCTGTTGTTTTTGTTTGTGTGTGTGATGGTATTTGCCTTATTTGCATACTTTAATAATTGCATGTGTATATACAGTATATATATATATATATATATATATATATATATATATATATATATATATATATATATATATATAAATATATATATATAAATATATATATATATAAATATATATATATAAACTATGATACAAAAAAAACAAAAAAACGATAGGATGCATGATATGTTTAATTTTTAGGGAAAATTCCTAGTAAGGAAATACTTTTGTAAGCTATAAATAAATAAAAAAACATGACATTATTCAATGCTTTTTCAAGCGAAAAATGGCTTGCAACAGACTTGCATTAAGTCACTAAAAACAAACTAATAATAATACAATGATCATCGTCATCATCATCATCATCAATCATTATAATCATCATCATCCAGCAGGTTGCAGGTTTTTTCTGCTTTCAGTGAAAGACCTAGGGTTCTCTTGCTGAAATGAATTTCAAGTGTCTTTTTAGATTTCCAGATATCCACACTACTTATCTTTTTCTTCCTTCTGCAATCTCCTCCTGTTCACTCCCTCTCTCTGAGCTGCTCTGGACTCAAATTCCTGAAGGTGTGAAACTCTACTTTGGCTCTCTGGAAGCAAAGAAGGACGACTATTGATTTTGTTCTCTCGCACACAGACACTTTTTCCTTAAACCCTCAGTCATTAAAGACAGGCCAGATGAGTCAGTCCAATAACAGCTGATCATTCCGTGTGTGTGTGTGTGTGTGTAGCCTGGTCAGGGTTCGAGCGGTACATGGAGATGTTCACACATGCTGAGTGCGTGTAATCCCAGGTGCAGGAGTCCTGGAACATCACGCCGTGGCAGCCACCAACTTCCAAAGAAGAGACAGGAAAGGCTTAGCTAGGATGATTGTAAATGCCGTGTGCGCTTATGTGTGTTCGTGCTGATGTACCGGCAAGCCTCAATTAATCTGCGCTGGCTGAGTAAATACAGGCATGAATTATTCTCTTTGGATATCAGCTCAGAATTATCCCACGCCCACCCATCTTCCTCCGACTGCTTACCATCTCTGTCGCATTTCATCTTCTGCATGGATTTTTTTTTTTTTTTTTGCTTGTTTGCCGGAGCAGGGATGTAAATATAGCTGTCTTATATAAGGAACTGAGTGCTGTCAGTAATGAAACACTGAGTGGAAAGTTGACCCATTTACCACTTAACATTAAATGACAGATTTACAGCACTGCGTACTGATAATAAAAAAAACCCCAACAATGAATGCACAGTGATCTCCAAAGGATAGACTGACCGGACAAGCGCAGAATCCGCTGTGAGATGCATGCCTACGCAGATACACACCTACAGTGAAAAGCAGGGCTGGAGTGTGGCTGGATGCATGGGAATGACACCACTGGTTTGTAAAACCAGACATCTACCTTTGATTTAATGCACAGGCAAAATTTAAGAAGAAGGTCGAATTTAAGTAGGATGCAAACCCAACTGGACAGAGCAGGATTGGTTTTTGTTACATAATCTCTGAAAAGGAAAAAAAAAAAAAAACGCCATGTTTTTCCTCTTTAGCTGTTATACTCTGTAGTGTAGTTGTTAGCAAGGCTGTGTGCAGGAAAAACCGGCTAATTGGGTCATATTTTACTTTTACAAGAGCACCTGTTCAAGTTGACTTTGACTGCTGCAGTCCCACTCTGGATCTGCTCTAATAGCTGGCTGACATTTGCAACAGAATCGATATTTGGTGTAGGATTTTCTTTTATTTAAATTATTTTTTTTTTATTAAATCAGATTGCATTGTTGGCTCTTTCTAGGAGAAACTAAGTTACAGTAGTCGATGTTAACAAGAGCCCTGGTAATACTTTCTAAAAATTCCCCATGCTTTCTACTTCCCGTGAACATCTCTTCAGGAACATTCAGTTTCTCTGTTATTTCATTTCCAGAAATTCAAGCATCAAGAAAAAGAACTACACACTTATAACAGGGTGATTTTTGACCAGCATGCAGAAGTGAGAAAGCTACAAACAGACTGAGACATTAGTCATCCAGAAACCACTGGCGATTGCTTTAAGACTGCGTAGGGCAACATGTTGCTCTCTAAAATTCATTACGTTGCAGTAATGAAATGTCTACTCTGACGTTCAAATGAACGTTACTCGGATGTTCATTCTTTCTGGTGAAATTCAATATCCGGTCGAATCAAAATTTCACGTATTACTTCGTAGTACTTTGTTCTGTTCGTTCATTAAATATAGTCTGTGCTTGACAATAGTGATGGGAAGTTAGTTCATTCAGTTCATGTCGTTCTTTTGATCAGAAATAAAATAAAATGTTACATTTTCAATAAACAGACCCCCAACATGTCTCCATGTACAAATTTTCGCTATAGTTCCAGTAATTAAAATACGACAATGCAGATAATATGCAGAACATATTATTAGAAACAGAATGAGCAGCTCACCTCTCATATCTTCTAGTCTGAGTCGTTCGTTCTTTTGAATCTATTGCACTGAATAGCGTCTATGGGAGTCACGTGACAAAAGAACGAACGACTCGGTCTAGAAGAGTCATTGAGAATGATATAATAGAATAGTCTACAGAGGTTTTGCGATGATTTGCGCATGCGCACCCATTAGAAAATGAACGAATCACTCTCCGAGACTACTCGTTCTTCTGAGTCACGTTAAAGACTCGCTCAAAAAGAACGAATCGTTCATGAACGACCCATCAATACTTGACAACTCGGCCTACTTACAAAAATCCATCAAAGCAAGTAGATGTATTGCTGATAGAAGTCGATTGAGGCTTTGCTTCGGTGAGATCCTATAACGGGTTCAGGTTCACTGTGTTTTAATGGAGCAAAGGTCATTGGACAACAGGCTGTAAATGGTTCTGCTAACTTGCTGTACACTGCTGCATACACAGGTGGGTTTTAACTGTAAAGAATTTTTGCACAGTACGCTCTTTGTGCATTTTTGTCCTGCTTGGAAGCGAGGATTCCTAATATGATGGTAAGAGATCTTTCATATGGCCTGACTTTAAAAAACACCATTTGGATTTATGTAATTAAATGCTTACTTTGAGTATATAATTACTGCAGTGAGTAGTTTCTTATCTCTTAAACAACCATGCCAGATGATATGTCCCATGGTCATAGGAAAGATGTTACTGCGTTTAAGAAGAGCAAAATTTTTGACCTGCATCAAGCAAAGAAAACAACTAAGGAGATGGCTGAAATGGATGAATTGGACCCGACTAAATTAGGGAGAAAATCTGGGGAAAATTCATTTTAAAAAAGGTAAAGGTGGTTTATTAAAATATTAGAATGTGTGAATTTATTTTTAGGCAGTGCAGCATCACCAGTAGTAGTACTGTGGCCTTATTCATAAAGGGTGGACACAAAAAACATTTGCTATCTGTAGATATTTGAAACAAATTATAAAGTTCTGTTTGATCATTTGCATTTGTTTCAATTGCTAGGTATAACTCGGTAGTCAATATCTTTTCTCAGTGCAATTCAGAGACCTTAGCTAGCAGCTTATCTGCTTTCTTGCAGACACTGCAAAATGTTCCTGACCTGGTTTTGGAAAAGATTTTTCATGCCCTTACTTATGAGGAGAGGCTGAGAATTAAACAGGGGGGCAGATGAATGTCTAAACGGGATATCATTTAGATTTCATGAAATAAAAACGGATCTTTTTAGCTCTTGTGACGTTGACTGGCAAGAGCAGCATGACATAACCAAGCAGATGTGCTACAGACATTTTTTGGCATTAAATCAATTTTTTTTTTATTATAACTATTTAAAATAAATGCACAGAGCACAAAGTCTTTAACAGCTAGGGTTTAATATCGAATGATGTGTCCAGATCAGTAAGCTTAGTCAAAGTGTGAGTCTGTTCGTGTCACACCCTGAGGTCTGCTCTTACACCACCTAGTGCGAAAGTCTTAACTAACTCTGACCTGGCATTATTCATGCCCTTATGCCACTTAATATGTCATTCATGGGATTCGCACAGCAGCTTTATCTTTGGTGGTGTTGGTGTCAAACTTGCCATTTACAATTAAGAAGGTTTAATCTTGTTTACAGTTATGACCGTTTTGCATTAATAAGCTTACTGCCATCCACTCCACACTTCCTTGCTCTACATTGACCAGCACACACTTTTTCTCTACTTTGACCAGCGCTCAGTGTAAATCCTGTGAGCTCAGTCGCAGTGACAGACACGCACATATGCACTGAGCAGCGGGCCGTGAGTTGAATGCCTGAAATACACTCGCTATCTCTTTCTTTTTCTACCAGTCAATCTCTAACTGAGCACAAACTTTGCAGCTGCCAAGCTGAAGTCGGAGACAAGAGGTAGTGGTGGGAAAGAATGGAAGAGGATGCTTGATGCTTGTGTGTGTGTGTGTGCGCACGACTGTGGATAATGTGTATGTGGAAACAGAAACTGATCTCAGAGGAGCTGTAGAAGCAGGAAAGGTAACACACTCCTGCTTATCCAACGTAGATATTCAATTCCAGGTCCATATAACACACCAGTGTGGGGGGGGGGGGGGTGTCTCTGGAGAGCACTGAATTCCTGTACATCGGAGATAGCTTTTAAAATGCATTGCATTGTGACACAGGCTTGATCAATGTTTCTGGAGGGAAACACATGCACGACTGGAAAAAAAAAAAAGTAAGTATATGTATATATGTATATATGTATGTATGTATGTATGTATGTATGTATGTGCATATACATGTGTGTTTGTGTACGTGTGTGCATATAAATAGCCTTAAAATCTTGGATGGTAATCAAATTCCCACTACTGTACCCGGCACAGAAACGTCTGCATGTGTAGGAGTGCAGTTTACAAACGACACTATTGTGGAGAAAGCGAGCTTTGTGAGCGCTGGTGTGTATGTGTGTGCTGATCTGTGTGAGTGTTGCACGCTGTGAACTGTGTGAAGCGAGCTGCAGTTGTTGGAGAGCGAGAGAGAGAAAGAGAGAGAGAGCTTTATGGTAATGCTTAAACCACAGAGGGAAGGGTGTTTCCAGGTTCACTGCATTAGACTGCTGTCTTTCTTTGTTCCAGTACATTTCCCTCAGCTTTTAAAAGAGCCGGCTGAGCACACACACACACGCACACACACACACACACGCACGCACAATGTGTTCAGCCTCTAAAATGTCTTATATTTCATTATTAACGAGATCCAGATTGTTGCCACTGGTAACCTGCTGCAGGGTGTAGCCGGGGCAGCGAGGTGCTCCTCGTAATGGCGTATTAAATCAGTGTTATTTAAACCCTGAGTGTCGCAGTACATCTGAACTTTACTATCAATGAGCTAATGAATTTCATAACCCGATACAGATCACGCACCGCCTCACAAACACGATCCAGAGAGATCTGGTGGGTGGACGATGAGTTTGTCTGGGGAAAGGCCAGCTGTAACTAATACTCCTCTCTTTCTCTTTCTCTCTCTCTCTCTCTCTCTCCCTCACCAGAATGCTTCAACAGGCTGAAGGAACGGTTGAGGGATATATTTATAACACCACCAGCCCAAAAAGACATGCATACATGTGTGGTCACACCTTAGAAACACTTGCTTTGTATCTTGGTTGTGCATGATAAGATTACAAACAGGACAATCCTTCTCCATCAATCTGAAGTATTCCAATGTAGTCGAGGTGTGCACCGGTCTGCTCTGTGTAAGCGAATAATGAGACTCCTCCGTCTTTGACCTTCTTCTGACGACATGACTCAGTGCAGGGAGCCGGCGTCGCCGAAGCCCGATGAGGTCACCCGCTTTGTTCTGAAGAAGCAGAAGGGCAGCGTTGCTCAAAAAGGGGCAACAGCAATAAGTGTGACTGGCAGCTGTTTAGAGGTCGAGTCACCAATTATGTGAAGTCGATTCCACAGAAGCAGTGCAAAGAGCATCAGGTCTTTCAATGGAGCGGTCTCAGCTTTATGCCTCAGAGCTGCCATGGGCCGGTGCTGCCAAGCGTCTGTCGCTCGATGAAAGGTTTATACGGTGATGTCTGCATGGCCAGAGGCAGACACTGATACAGTGGAGATGCTCAGACTTGAAATAAGCACCATGAATAACTCTAATCAACATTCGCACACACGCACACACATGGTCCCAAAAATATCAGTCACATGTTCCGTGTAAATTCGGGCCTATCAGTTGTAGCGTCCGTAGTCTCTAGTTTCCAAAGCACGCTCGAGTCTTTCGGCCTGTTCTAGCTTGCAAATGAATGGTAATGAAATAAATCACTCATTTCTGGGTGATAATTTCTAATGAAAATCAGCTAAACATCTGGTATATAATCAGACCAGTGCTCTGTGCCTAAATGAAATTTCCAGTGTTTTTCAACTTAATAATAACCGTTCAGATGGATAAAGATGAAGTATTTTAACACTTATCCCTATACCCAAGGAAAAAAAGAAGAAAGGAAATTCTTTTTCTTCTTATTCTTCCCTTAGTCACTTAGAAAGGCAATGGATTCAGTCTGTAAAAAGCTCAAGAGGTATAACCATGAAACACTCTTACAATAAGGTCTTTGATGATCTTTTGCGTTTATTAAAAGTAATTCAGATTACATATGCTTTCTTGAAGGTGTTATGTTACTGTTACACGACTACAAATAACCACATGCGTCCTTCTGTAAATCGAATCCCCGTGTACAATGTCGCACGTAGATCTGAATGTACACATCTGACTACCGCATTATTGAAAACTGCTCTTAGACTTGTATTGTAAGTGAGCATCAAGTAAACAGATTTCTTACTGTTTTCTCAGGAAAGCAAAGAAATAAGAGATTCTTTTCTGTGGTAATCACAACTACAATACAGATGTGTTGGATGTTACAGGAATTATGTTGAAAAATGCCGGTGTTTTTTTTTGTATTTTTTATGAGTCTTTACACGATTAAAAATAAAAGGGCCTCTGTCTTCTTTAAACCCGCTCACGTGATCGTGCTATATGCTTCCTTCCATAGGAGGACTATGATCGCCTCCGTCCCCTGTCTTACCCCATGACGGACGTCTTCCTGATTTGCTTCTCGGTGGTGAATCCGGCCAGTTTCCAGAATGTGAGGGAGGAGTGGGTCCCTGAACTGCAGGAGTATGCACCCAACGTACCCTACCTGCTCATTGGCACTCAGGTATTCTCCTTCACCTTTAAAAGTGTCCGCCATTAGGCTGCACTGTTTTTAAAGACGTCACATATCGTTTAACAACCATATTGAGCATGGAATCTGACGCCACTGTTTAACATCAAATTGATAGCACTTCTTGTTCTGTCGTTTCATTTAATGTTTTAAATCAACTGTGCGTCTCGTACAGTACCACAGTGCTATTGAATGCTCCAGTCTGATTGGTCAGAAGGTATGTGCACATGGCTCAATACTAAAGCTGACTGGAGATTTCATTTCACCATGATGGACACACATGGAAAAAGTCCTGACCTACAGTCCCTTCACTTTACGTACGTCCTCGTAGCTGTAGACCAGTTTTTATCGCACACTACTGTTATGGCCTCTCGGATCATTTCTCCAAAGGACGGTGCACACACATCACATATGGCTCAGATACAGTACAGACCAAAAGTTTGGACACACCTTCTCATTCAAAGAGGTTGAATTTGTATTATGGCAAGAAAAAAGCATGACTGGCCATCATTACTTTAAGAAATGAAGGTCAGTCAGTTCAAAAAATTGGGAAAACTTTGAAAGTGTCCCCAAGTGCAGTCACAAAAACTATCAAGCGCTACAAAGAAACTGGCTCACATGCGGACCGGCCCAGGAAAGGAAGACCAAGAGTCACCTCTGCTGCGGAGGATAAGTTCATCCGAGTCACCAGCCTCAGAAATCGCAGGTTAACAGCAGCTCAGATCAGAGAGCAGGTCAATGCCACACAGAGTTCTAGCAGCAGACACGTCTCTAGAACAACTGTTAAGAGGAGACTGTGTGAATCAGGCCTTCATGGTAGAATATCTGCTAGGAAACCACTGCTAAGGACAAGCAACGAGCAGAAGAGACTTGTTTGGACTAAAGAACACAATAAAGAACACAATAAAGAAAACTCTTTGAATGAGAAGGTGTGTCCAAACTTTTGGTCTGTACTGTACATCACATGTGACTTTATGCATCTCAGTGTTTTTCCATCTGTGTTAGACTTCCCATCTGCCTGACTAACAAACACGTACAGTATGGTGAAGCTGTGAATGACTGGTTCACTCGTAATCTGTTAAGAATGAGTTCTGTCCAATGAGCATGGATTATCCTTCACAAGCCACAGTTTATTAAATTAGGATGGTCTAATCATTACAGTGTTACCTGTTGCCCAGGCGGACAGAGAGGTTGTCCAGGAGATAAGCAACATCCTGATTATTGATCTGGACGGCTCCCACTTGTATGATCATGTAACCAAAGAATATCAACGCAGAGTGCAGATGTGCAATTAATTTCTTTGTATGCTGTAGCCATAAATGTTCTTTCACTGAAACTTTAAGGACTGTTTTTTAAGCATGCCCATGTATTTTTTTAATACATGTTTAAAAAAACTAAAGTGACAACCATTACAAGAAGAGTGTATCTTATTTTAAGAGCAAATAGGACTTTCCCTCCCCCTGATTTTCTCCCTAATTTAGTCGTGTCCAATTCCTCTCTGTCACTAGGGGCCTCCCACATTAAGTATTTCTACTACCACTCAGCCGGGAGGGCTGAAGACTATCACGTGTTTCCTCCGAACCACGTGACGCCAACCAGCCGCATCTTTTCGAACTGCTCACTCATGCACTGTTGGGGGTGGCGCGAGCTCACAGACGCCCCTGATTGTCTGTAGAGCCGTGATTAATGTGGGAGCACTAAGTACCTCTCATCCCTCCCCTCTGAGAGAACTCGGCCAATCAGCTCTCTCTAGGCCTCCGGCTGCGAGAGGTTACAGCATCACCCGGGAATCGAACTCGCGATCTCCAGATGATAGGACGAGCATTTTTCCCACTGCGCCACTCGGAGGCCAGCAAATGGGACTTTGTCTGGAATACCTTTTATCCTTGGGCAACAAAAAGCAGCAAGGTTGCGTTGTAAATGAGTAATTTATGTTCTATTCTCAGCCCCTGTTGCAATCTGATTGGGTATTTAAACTGTTTATACACACTTCTGTGTGTGTATACACTTCCATTTGCTGGTTTTCCTCAAGAACAAAATATATATTTTTGGGAGGAAGATATAGTCGCTGAACTCAAAGTTACCAGAATCCCATTCCAAAAAGTTATTAGTGTTTTGTGTGAGGCTTATACTCGTGAATAAACAAGATAATCACGCGTGTTTGCTGACCAGCTCGGACAGGCTATGGGAAAGCTGTGTAGCTGGTCCATTGCCACCTCAGTTCGATTGCTTCTCTCTGTAAAAGTAGGTTATCAAGAAATAAAATATTCCAGACTGTATCAAAGCTCGAAGCCTGACTTACAAGACTACTTAGTCAGGTACAATCATTTAACTTGTATACAAATTATTTTCAGCACTTTAAATGTAAGAACCCTATTTGAGTTGAAATCTTGACAATCACAATAATTATGACATAATAACTCGGATAACATCTCTTTCAGAAAGTTGTCTAACTTCCAGTAATGTAACCTCATCAAATCCACATTCAACAAGCAGCTGGACACATGAGTGGCTGATGTTTGGCACTTGCAACTATAATTACAACACCTAAACCACTGTCATACCTTAGTGCTCTTCTCAGTTATGAGTAGATTAATCTATGTTTATTATGCAGACGTAGCATAATGCAGATGGGACATGACTATACAGTACATCGGTCGTGTCAGTATACTGTACATATGTTCCAGTTGTGGTCAGGAGTTTATATACGGTGCCCTCATCATGAACATGAATGCCTTGGCCATAGTATTACAGTAGGTCATCAATGAGTTTGTACAACAGGTATTTTTCTGTAGCAATTAAATTGTTTTTATTTATCGCTATAACAATGGACCTTGTCTCAAAGCTGCTTCACAAAATTAAAAGATGATTATGGAAATGTGTAGGAGAAAGTAAAAATGTATACTGTAGATCATAATGATCTGATTGTCCTTGATGAGCAAGCCAAGGGCGACGGCGACGAATGATTATTCAACATACATTAATACAAGAAAACCTCAAAACGTTTTATTTATTTATTTATTTTCTGAAATTAATGCAGGGTCAGAATGAGACATATCATACTCATTAGAGGCTGAATGTCTGTTAGCAAGTTTCATCTTTAGCAGATGTTTAACAAGATTCTGGCTGAATTCGGGTTAGATTCACATTCAGCATTTGGCAGACGCCCTTATCCAACGCGACTTACGTTTTTATCTCATTATACATTTGAGCAGTTATGTGTTAAGGGCCTTGCTCAAGGGCCCAAAAGGGGCAACTTGGTGGTGGTGGGGTATGAACCTAGGACCTTCTAGACCATAATCCAACACCTTAACATTAGAGCAGATATTTGTTTAATTCAATTAAATAAGCAGTTTCTTGGCATGGACTTGACATTGGTAATCCTGTAGCTCCCAGGTCATGGCGGGTATGTCACATGATGGTTCCTGAGTTGTTCCTGACCATTTGAACCAATTTTCTATTAGCTAAAGATTACAGTTTTTCCAGATCTCGGCATAGCTCCCAGTAACTTGTAATTAGTTGAAATTGGAATTGGAGAACTGATCTTGGAATCTTGTGCTCAAGAGATAATAATTGTATAATAATTATGCACGACGTCCTTAATTCTCTCAGGTGGTATAGCTGCCCATTCTTCTTGGCAAAAAGCCTTCATTTCCTGTACATTTTTTGGTTGTCTTGCATGAACTGCACATTTGAGATCTCTCAAAATGGCTCAATGATATTGAGGTCAGGAGACGTGATGGTGACTCCCGAACCTTTACCTTTTTCTGCCGTAACCATTGGAGTGTCAACTTGGCCTTTGAATCACTGTCATGTTGGAACATCGAACAGTCTCATGCTGTAGAATGCAAATTGTCCGCCAGTATTTTTTGATAACATGCTGCATTCGTCTTGCCATCAGTTTTGACGATGGTGTCCTTTTCACCGTAGGCCTTGTTGACTCCTCTCCAAACATAAAGTAAAATTTTGGTCTCATCAATACAAAAGACTCTGCTCCAAAAGCTGTGAGGCTTGTCTAGGTTTTTGTTGCATGGGCGCAGTAACGGCTTTCTCCTGGAAACTCGACCATGCAGGTCATTTGTGTTCAAGTACCTCCATATTTTGCTCCTTGAAACACCAGCACTTTTTTCCAGATCAGCCTATATTTCTATTTAAGTTGTCTATGGGTTTTTCTTTGCGTCCCGAACAGTTCTTCTGGCAGTAGGGGGTGAAATCTTTCCTGGTCTGCCTGACCGTGGAACAGAACCGCTTATTTTCCACCTCTTTATCAGAGTTTGAACAGTACTGACTGGCATTTTCAAGTGTTGAGAGATCTTTTTATATCCTTTTGCTGCTTTCTAAAGTTCCAACTACCTTATTACGCCGGTCCATTGGCAGTTCTTTTGTCTTCCCCATGGTGCAGCATTCAGCCAAGTTAGTGCATCACCTCATGAGCTGAGAAACTCACTGACTATTTTTGCACAGACACTAATTACAATTACAATGAGTCACAGGTGTGGAAACTTTTCTTTAATAGCCATTTAAACCTGTGTGTGTGTGTGTGTGTGTGTGTGTTGTGTGTGTGTGTGTGTGTGTGTGTGTACGATCCTGCGTGTTTATAACTTGGCCAAAGATCCGGGTATTTGTAAACTTTTGATCAGGGTTGTTTAACTCCTAATGATAATTAATGACTTTATGTGACCACTACCCATAAATAAGAAAAAATATATATTTTGCATGATCACTCTTTTTTTTTTTTTTACCATTTATGTCAGGGTGTTCAAACTTTTAGGCACAACTGTATATGCTTTTTATTGACACCTCTTTGTTGGGGATTTGTGAAACTGCATCACATGAAAACAACTAGACATAACTGCATCACCACCAAATGTTTCTATGAGGGGTCACGTAGTACAAAATAGGCTGTTGCTATTATTGTGCCATTTTCAAAACTTGCACTTGAAAATGACTTGATGGGACCTTTTTAGGGCAAAGGGCAGAGCGTGCAGATGAACACCAGCATCTGGCTTTGGCTCAGATATCCTGGAGCCTTCTGCTCTAAAAACAAACCCGACATATGGAATCCCGTCCACAGCCCTGAAAATAAAGATGCCATTGGCCACATGTGCTGGCTTAGTTAACTTTTCACTCCTCTTGCTGCCTCCGGGACAGTTTTAAAAAAGTTTAATAAAAAGTTTGAGAGTGAAACTGCAGTTGACATATTCCTTGCCCTTAAATGTTTCCTTTTTCTCCTGTGCCAAAGATTGATCTAAGAGATGACCCCAAGACCATCACCAAATTGAATGATGTGAAGGAGAAACCGATAGTGACAGAACAGGGACAGAAGTTGGCAAAAGAGGTAAGACCCCCCAAAAAAAAAAAAACACAAGCTAAAACTAGGTCTAAGCCTATCTATAGATGTGAACTCTGTGTATATGGGGGTGGAGCTAAATTACAGTCCTTTCTTCAGTTCTTCACTGTACTTACTGAGTAATTACAGACCTTGTATTCCTCATTCTTTCATTTATCTTCTACTCCTCTTACCATAAATGTGTTTAGGACAAACAGCCAATTAATAAACTAAAAGGTTTATTAAAAAGGTTTAGGTTACCTACATGAGGAATAAAATATGATGGATCATGCAGTTGATTCTTTTCCAGTAAGATCGTGTCCCAATGCGTATAATTTGCCTTAAACCACAGCAGTTTGCCAATAATTTAAATATATAATTGATTGCATGTAATGCTGTAAAGTGTTCGCAAAATCAAGTTAATTCCTGATATCATTTACTGTACAGTGCCGTGAAAAAGTATTTGCCCCTTCCATTTTATTTTGAGAATATTTGTAGCATTTAAATGATTCAAATCATCAAACAAATTTTAATATTACACACATACTGTATAACCCTTACAAAATGCATACGTTTTTAAATGATTTTCATTTATTAAAGGATAAAAGCTGTACAAATCTCCTCGGCCCTATATGAAATACTGTAGTATTTGCTACTAAACCTAACAACCCTGGGCAGCAACAACCGCAATCAAGCGTTTGAGATAACTGGCAGTGAGTCTTTCACGTCCTCGTGGAGGAATTTTGTTCTACTCTTCTGTGCCGAATTGTTTTAATTCAGTCATATCGGAGGGTTTCAAGCTTGAACAGCGTGTTTAAGGATCTCAATCGGACTTTGTAACACTTTCCAGAAGAATGAATGTCAATTACTTTGTTTCTCATCTCATCTCTTTCTTTAGACCGTGGCATGATGTGAGACCTTTTAGCGTGCTTCACTTGTTAGACAGGTTCTATTTAAGTGATTTCTTGATTCAAGAGGTCTGGCAGTAATCAGGCCTGGATGTGGCATGTGAAATTTAACTCTGCTTTAGACAGCTTCGTTTTAAATCATTATTTAAAAACTGCATTTTTTTATATTTAATCAGGTGATCTTTGTGTAATAATAAAATAGGTTGATGATCTGAATCATTTAAATGTGACAATATATATATATATATATATATATTTTTTAAAACGTAATTAATTCATTAATCAGGAAGGGGCGAATGCTTTTTCATGGCACTGTATGTTTTTATGTTATAGCAGCTATATAGTTGTTCCTCTTTACTAGCCTCTTTTTACACTCTTGAACCGAAGGAAAAAAAAAAAAGCTGCATGTCATGTTACTAAGAAACCACAGTGTGTGAATTCCTCTGTCCTGCAGACTTCCTATTAAACCAGCAGCTTTATTTCTCACTGTTATGAAGCACCGACACCCAAGGCTTTTTTAATAAAAATTTTTACGTCAACATCATCTCACAGAATTTAGCAATACATTGTTTTTAATCTTAAATTATGCTGGATGCCCACCGTACAGTACAAGTCGGTAAAATTATTAGACCAGTACAAAATATTAGAAAATTAATATTATAGCATAATTTGTCTTCTAACCTAGTGTCAAAGCTATGCTGCTTTAGAAAAGTATATAAAAATGATCAGAATCAAGAATTTAACAGCACTCTGATAGAACAAGAAGTAACATGTTTAGTAGGAGTCGTACAGAGGGATTATATACAGTATAGAGTGGCAACCAGAAGTGTTTAAACCTCATTGAAAATCTGTTTAAAGTTGGATGTTTGAAATTAAAAACAAATAAAGTCTGTTAAAAATACTGAATATTATGCATTAAAGAGTCTGCACTAGTCTTAGGTGCCAATTTGTAAGCAAATGTGTAATCTTGACCTTTTTTTTTTTTTTGTCCAGTCTCTTCTGTTGAAGGATTTAATCTTGCAGATCATAAGGTTTATAGAGTCCAATAAACCTTAAACCTCAATACCAGCTTAAGTGGACATTGTCCTTAAAGTACAATGAGTGCATACAAATTAATAATAATAAAAAAAAAATACTGACTGACATTTTTGCTTGTGTTTTAAAGACTGAACCTAAAAATCACTCAAATTGTGATGAATATCATTTGTCATAAAAATTGTTATGCAAATAGAAACCAATGCAAAATAGAAGTGTTTTTCAAAATATTAGTGGTTTCAGACTTTTGAACCCCACTGTATTATAAAAGACTAAAACATGATGTCTCATTCTTAAATAAGTAAATACTAATGGTTAGTGTTTGTGATATGTTGTGGAATAAGAGGGGTAACAACACATTTTGGGTGGTACCGGTGACTTCACTCCCTCACGTTAGACTTCATTTCCTTCATTTTCATACGATAGCATATCCCGATGTGTTCTATTTCTTAACTTCTTTCATAGAAATATGAAAATGAAACATTTAGGGAAGGAATTCTGTGTGTTTAGCAGAGCTGTCCTGACATTCTAACATTTTTGTGCATTTCTGTGGAGATCGGTGCCTGCTGTTACGTGGAGTGCTCAGCGCTAACCCAGAAAGGCTTGAAGACGGTGTTCGACGAGGCCATCATCGCCATCCTGGCTCCCAAGAAAGGTGTGTTAAAGCGACGCCTCGGCCCTCGGTGCATCAACTGCTGCCTTATCACATGAGCATCCTGTCACACACCAGCTCAGGGACAGTTCGGTGTCAGAGCTACAACATGCGCTCCTAAATAAAGGAGGGCGATTTTAAAAATCAACTAGAGTGCAACCTTTCCATAAACCGATGACGACACAAAAATTTGGAAACACATTCTGGAATATGTGAAGGGGAAGAAAAATACAGGTATGAAATCTTGTACTGTTTAATACAAGAATTAATGTTACTCTGGGATTGAGGGAGTGAATGAAGGAATGACTGATTGAGAAGAAGAAAAAACAAAAAGAATTCAGCTGCAAGTGAGTGACCAAGAAGGACACTAAATATGAATGAAGTGGCACGAGAACAAGTAACAGAGAAGCACAGCAAATTAAAAACTAGCGAGGGCATGACAATGAATGGCACACTACAACAATCCTGATGATTGAAAACACTGACTGTATTTCCAGTTTTGCTTCTGTAGGCATGTGTGGTCTGGAGAGAAAATGCAGGCGGCCTAAAGAGCACAACCAAACACCCCAGACATTTACAGAAGCAAGACTTTATTTGAAAAAGGGAACCTGCATCTGGAAACATGGGGTTGCAAAATGAATGCCTTTTACAAAACATTTCTCTTTCCAGTCTGGGTTTTTTTTTTTTTTTAACTTTTATTTACAAGAAAGACAAGAGCAGAATGCTCAAGTGTACACGTACACAGTGGCTGCAACTATTGAAGAAACAAATCATTTGAAACCTGAGGGGAAAATATACTTTCTACCGCTGCAGTTGACCTCAGAGGACATGACTTTTAAAAGAGCTGGTGCAAGCACGAGGAACTCGTAGGGGGGATGATTTATAACGCTCATCCAGAACAGGGTCCTTTGCCTGTAAGCTCCTGTCCTTCATTTGAGTTTGTAGGTGAGCTGTTTGCGATGCCAGCGGATCCAGATTGGAGCAGCAAGCAGTCCTGTCAGAAATCCTCCAGTCGCCCCGAGGGAACAGGAAATGGGCCACACCTAGTGGGTGGAGCCACAGAAAAGCTGATAAATCGGCAACAACCAATGAACTCTGTAACTGCACAACTGCAAACAAAGATCACTGTGGTGTTTTAATGGTCAACTTTCATATTCAAAGCTTTAAACTGTTTTTTTTTTAATGCACACAGCATTGATTTTTATGTGTGTTTTTGAGGCTCAGATTTTTTTTTGCATTTTCAAGCTGTATGAAGTACTGAATTTAAGCATCAATTGCTATTTTAAATGGATTTTATTGCACAGTAAACGCAAGCCGTGATTGAGTGTTTTTTGCAGCTTCCAACATTTAAAATGAGTTTTTACAACAACAAAAAAAATAATAAACAGAGCTTTATGAATATTGTGAATTAAATACCTAGTGAGTTGTCAGTCAGGAAACTCAACGAAGTCTATTAAATGGTGCAAATTATTTTCTTAAAGTAAAAAGTTACAACTCAGTGAACAGTGATCAATACTTTATGTACATTTTATCTGACTTGCCTCAAAACTGATGTTTGCTGAACATAAAGTTGTGTTTTTTTTCCATAAACAATGTCTCCGTTTAATCTTATTGACTGATTTTCTCTCATCGGAGGTTTTTTACAGACGCAAGCATGACCTCATAGCGGGGAAAGCTGTGGTGCTGAAGTGAAATTCAATCTAATCCTTTTCTCATGGCGGTGATGGGCTTGACATTTGAGCAAGATTTACTGAATGACTAAATCGGTTATGAGTATTAAATTGTTGTCATGAAAACATCTCAAAGAGTGAACTTTAAAGATAAAAGAGCGACGTTTCTGTGTTACGCTTTGATCCGGGCTTTATTGAACTCGGCAAAGTTTAGGACCTGTATTTTCACTACAGTCAGAATTCTCCACTTTGATCTCCTTTTGTCATCTTTAGCAGATTTACGGTAATTGGTTCCAGCTGTCTCATTACAGGAAACATTAGTTCATCTCGTGCATGCTCCCCTCTGCTATTTCTCATTCCTTATTAGAGGAAGAAAGACTACTTGACTCCCTCTTAAAAACAAAAAGATTTGAAGAGAGCTTCAAAATTTAAAAAAAAAAAAAAAAAGCGTCAGCATGATTGATTTCTTAATTATCTCCTGAGCTGTGCTGGTGAAATAGGTTCCATTACGGTGGCGTATCATAGTGCTGAGAATAGCGGTTGTGTGAGTCAGAGCTATCTACCTCTCTATGGGAGAAGATCCTCCGCCGAGCAGTTTTCTCATTAGTTAAAGCTCACTACATCATACTTTACCCTGATGAGGAACACAGTGTTCCAGCTTAACTGCACACATTTCTTTTGTATGAACACTTTACTGCCCAGTAGACAGGTGTGTCTGAGAAAGAAAGGACTAATGGGAGACTTCAGTGTGACATTTTGAGGGCAAACACCAGCCCCGTTTCTGATCGATGTCTCTGTACCATGCATCAATAATTGAAGCTGCACTATAGCCCTTTAACACTTGAGAGAACTTGAAACATTTTTCATGAACATCAGTTCATTCCTGATAAAACTTCTCTCCCTGTAGGCTACGACAGATTTGTTGGTCACTTGTGTGTGCGCCTAACATTATTTGGCCCCAGAGTTGTTTGCTACCCGATTGTGATTCTGCCTTACAGTTCCTACAGGGATTGCTTACTATTACACTATAAAACTTAAACCTGATACTACCTCTGGCATTGATATTACATCTTCAGCCACTTGGCCTGGATAGTTTTTAAACAAATCCTGGAATCGGCTCGTTTTACAAGCCTTAAGGGAAATGCTGCTTCTTTAAAGATAGTTACTGAAACTGCTGAAGGGGTTAAAAACAGACGCTGTTTAGCGTAAATCCCTCAAATCTCACAAGACATGTAGTAATCGGATTTGAAACGCTTTACGACAAAGTGGAAAGAAATGTCTTTGCGAGGTTGTAGTACCCGAATAACTTTCAACTTTCTAATGGTGGAAACCACCTCCCACAGGGACACTTCTCTTTTACCTTCCTGTTTTCTAAGTTTCCCCTTTTCTCTGCACAACAGTCAGACCTCCGTGACACACAACTTTATATTTCTTCGCATCAAAAGTGAAAACATCAGCATGTTTGCTCCATTATGCACACTTTGCACAGTGTATCCAGATTTGTGTTCATTGCTACTACTGTAAATTGACACCACAATGTGATGTTAATGTGCGTGTGTGCGCTGTTTGATTCTGTACTGACCTGCCAGGGTCTGTCCCAGTCGAGAGGAATGGGGAAAGCTCCAAGCCAGGCTCCGACTATGCTGCAGCCAGTAGTAATCTGAAGTGAAGTGTCCCACACAGACATCGCCCTGCAACAGACACACGCTTTTGTCTTAACACCGCAATCTAAAGCGCTCGGACATGACGCACAGTGTATTCATTTATAGGTATCGGATAAGCAAATCTCTCATTCAGGGACCGTTCCTAAGATCCAGTATGTACCAGTATGATCAGGCCGAAGCAGTTTCTGTAAAATTAATGAAATACAGGTGTCCAACAAACAGGATCATACAGGATTTAGGATGGGAGTGGGTAGGGAGATAGGTGGGACAAAAAAGGTCATGCTGACTATAAGAGTGTGTAGTATGTTGTGCTGCATCAAAATATTTTCACATCTGGTCTAAATCGTATGTTATTTTATTTCATCTTGCCTAACGGCTTTATCTTGATCAAAGTTGCCATACTTTAATAGACGTGCTATACTTTAATAGCACAGTGAGCTATCATCTTTAGAAAATAAAGAATGCAGGTACATACAGGTACAATGACACCAGGATCACCGCTCTAGCCCCAACGGTTGCGGAGATACGCCAAGATAATACTTTCACAGGGAGCATCACAGTGACTTAGTGGTTAGCCGTGTCGCTTTGCACCTCCAGGGTCAGTGTTCGATTTCCGCCTCTGGTCTGTGTGCATGGAGTGGTGCATGTTCTCCCTGTGCATGGTCAGTGCTAAAGGTTTCCTTCCACAGTCCAAAGACATGCAGATTTGGTTAACTTGTACTCCTGAATTGGCTGTTGTGAGTGAATGTGTGTGTGTGTGCACCCTGCGATGGATTGGCACCTCATCAAGGATATACCCAGTCTCATGCCCCAAGTCTCCTGTGATACGCTCCAACACAACCCTCACCCCCCCACCCAACCGGAATTTATTACAGATAAAATAGTTCATACAGATAAAATACAATGTCTGAAATTTAGGCAAATATCCTCTTAATGTTATGTGCATCATTAATTGCACCTAGATAAATACAGTTAAATACTTAATGGCACATTTAATAGTTACTGTGATGAAAATTCCGTCTATTTCCAGAGAAGCAGCTCATTTAGCTCCGTTCAGCAATAAGAGCCGGCTATTCATTTAGTACTACTTCTGGGTTGCATAATTCAGACAAATTTAACAATGTTTTGGCCTATGCTGGGTATGTGTGCACCTATAGCACTATTTAATGTAATATACTAAACCCATACAAATTCCAGAATACCATCATTTTACATTCTAATTGGTATGAAACCATCCAGCACTATTACATACAGGGACGGGAATCACCATGGGGCACCCAAGACAATCTTATCACAACAAGTGCCGATTCGATTTATATTCAGATTGTCTTTTTGATTTTGATTTTTTTTATTACTAAATATTTAGTATTTAGTAATATATTATTATAATATATTATAAATATATTTAGTGTTACAATTCAATACAAATTACTGTATTTGCTAAGTACACTGCTGTTTGAATAGTGTATGGCACCATTTATTAGAGGGCACCACCTGTAGGATTACAGAGAAATGGCAGGAGTTTACCACTTCAAATGCAAATTAATCTAAATTAAGAATTGATATATATACTGTGTATATACATACTGTACTGATATTTACAGTATATAATATATACTGTATATTATGAGTTAATGTGGTGATACATGTATTGCCACACAACATAATCGTATTTCATCATTAATGTTTTATTTACAGTATATTGAACTTTGTAAATTTGCATTTTGCTACAAACTCTAAATAAAATTTCATCTGGCCCTTGTGCACCATTTTAATGCTACCGAGATGTCAAAAACAAACATATAAAATAAAATAATCAAATAAACTAACCAAATCACAAGCCATTCACAACAAATTGTGATTATCAAAATTAACCTAGATTAATGTTAAATGCATTTGTATTATACACCTACTGACTTGTTTCCATTTATGGCTAAAGTCAGTCAACACTACATACAGTAGTTACAGCATGTTCCTGCAGTGCTTAGGTTAGAGATAACAGCTGTATAAACACTGGCTGTTCTTGTGCGGAGTGTATGCAAGTTACGTTTTCTCAAAATTATATACACCCTTGACTCAGAGTACACCTAGAACAAACAGCATGCGTTTACTGTTCAAGATCTCCACCTAGTGGCACACAGACACAAATAAGAGCTAACTGCCTTCCTGTTTTTATGATGCTTGGTCATGAAAAATATAACGTCATGATTAAGCTGAGAATTTTCATACTTGAAAGTCATATGATGAATATTACATCTGAAAGCACCATACAATGTACAACAAAAGTATATGGACACGTGACCATCACACTCGTATACGAACTACACAGATGTCTGGAATGTTCTTGCATCCTATACTGCTATTATTTGGGATGAAATGGAATTGTGCACCAGGCATCTACTCTGAACATTAACGCATGACCTCACTAATGCGCTTGTTACTAAATGAGCAAGTCAATGAGACCAAATCTAAAATCACTATATTTGCCATAGTGTGTCGGCCAAAATACAGTATTGGTGCTGATTTTATATTTTTTACGTTATACATATTATACAGAAAAAGTGTGTGCCAAAGAAGCTACTTCTGAAGTTTATGCAACATTAAAGTGACCAATCTTGCTTTGTTAAAAATTTCACGTTGTTAACTCCAGCTGTTTTTGGAGAGATGATTTTATACAGTATGTGCCCCAATAATGGCCATTTTTTAGCGTTATACTGTTTCACTTCAAACAATAATTTACAAGGTAAATTATTCATATTTCTTTATGAGTATTAATACTGAAATTGATGTAAGCTTGTAGGAGCATATGACCTGTAAAAATTGTTGCTTGAATTACAGCATTCAGTGCAAAATTAAGGATTTCTTTAAAAAACAAAAAAAAAACTATAGTGTCTGTAACCATGTCAAACTCATATTGTAATATCTTAACTTTAGAATGATAAAATTTTTCAGGTTTATGTCTTTTCATGTAAAATCTAAACTGGCCAAGTTTCAACTGAATGACAATTTAGATCAGACACTACATAAAAGGGCATAAACCTGTATTTAGCAAATGTGTTTCTTTTTATATGATTAAAAATATAAATGTATATACATATTTACAAAAAAAAAGGAACCATGGGTTGGGAGATAGGAGTATTATGAAAAATGGTGTTATATGATCCTATCTGAAAATTTATTTTTCACCTACAGTAGGTGAGACACTTTTTTTTACACCAATACCAATAATGTTTGACCGTGTACATGTGAAAAAACTCACCCATCTCTACTGAAAACCCGGATCCACGCCTGTACGTTTGGACCGAGCATACACAGACACCTCAGTGTGGTCAGAGTGGACAATAGGACAGCCAGAGAAAAGGTCTCCAGAGCTGACCTGCAACAATGAGAAAAACAGCATTCAGTGAAAGACTCAGTTATCAACACTTTACATGGTTTCTGCTGCCCATAATTTTTTTTTCTGCTATGTCAGTTATGACCCAATGGTCCAGCTACTAAATGTGGCCTTGAAACGGATACAATAATGTTTATTAAAATTCATGAATAATTTTCCACTTATGAATTTGTTATTTGGCCCTGAGCAGCTTCACTTTAACACTGTAGTGTGAACTGTTTTTATAGAACATGGTAAACTTTTCATGTTTTCATCTTATTAAGAACATGCTGTTTTTGTAAATTACTAATTTACTCACTTTCTATACCACTTATCCTGTTCAGGGTCGTGGGAAGCAACGGAGTGCCAATCCATCTTACATCCATCGTACAAACATGCACACACACACACACTCACACACTATGGGCAATTTGGAAACATTAGTTAGCCTACTCTGATGTCTTTGGACTGTGGAAACCGGAGTACCCGGAGGAAACCCACCAAGCACAGGGAGAACATAAACAGACAAAGATCTGAGGCGGGACGCTTCGTTCCTGAAGATGCGAGGCCACTGCGCTACACAGAATAAATTAATATACCTTTATTCATTTCTTTAAAAAACACACACAACTTTTTTTTTTTGTGAGACAGATTGTTAAGCAAACTAATTGGACTAATATTGAACGCGTTCACACACATACACTGTGTGGCCAAAAGAATATGGACACTTGACCTTCACATTGATAGTACCTAACTGTCTAACTTGAAGATTACCCTTTACTGGAATGAAGGAGCCTAGGTAAAACCTGTTACAGTATGACAATGCCCCTGTGCACAAAGCAAAGACATGTTTTGACATCATCTGTGTGCCATGCATCCTCACTTGACATTAGTGCCCGACCTTCTTCTGAGAAGAATTTATCTTGTTATAGTTGCAAATATGGTCTAAATCTAGAACAGGAGCTTCAAAAGCACATACTATATGAGTGTGATGGTCACACAATGTAATGTATTACTCACTCCAGCAGAGGTGCACCATACAGAACAACTACGGTGTGGAAAAAGAGGCAAGACAGCAGAAAATACACACAGGATCTAATCAGTCGAGACAACTGAAACAAAAGAGAGAAATACAAATTAAATGGATATAACAGCTTTTTTTTTTTTAATAGTTAGAAGAATTAATATTCTGAACAACAATACCTTATAGCTAAGTGTGTTTTTCTTTGTTGGTGGACTGATGCCAAGAAGCCAAAACACAGCAATGTTGACTATGGCAACACAACCAGACACAGAATAGAGCCACACCAAGTGTGTCCCATACACTGAAAAGTTCTCCAAGGTGAGAGCGGGCAACAAGCTTCCCACCAACACAGAGCCGGCGAGGAGGGCATGGGCTGATGCCATGCCTCTGATCTCCACTTCCCACATGCCTCAGCCAGGTCTGGTTTAAAGAAAATTTAAATGAATTAATTATGGATTGACTGATACATTGAATAAATGAATGAGTGTTTTGATATGCATTTGGACAATCCTTAAATTGGACCATTTATTTAAAAAAAAAAAATCTATCATAGCTCACATTCGGTTAGCGTCACACTTTCTAATGCCATGTACTTTCCATGTACAATGATGAAAGAATCCAAAATCTGCAATAATCACCTTAGAACTGTTGATATTGAGATGTGTCTGCTACTTACAGTGTGCTCTGTAAAGCCTTCATAATGGCTCTAATCTAAGGTGTCTGTTGTTAATTGGTGATTTGTGAGGCTGATTTGAGGAGTGAACTTCTCCTCTGCAGCAGAGGTAAGTTTTGGTCTTTCTTTCCTGGGATGCTCTTCATGAGGGCCAGTTTCATCATGGGTTTGCACTTGACAATACTGTTTTTGCAAGTACTGTTCCAGAACAGCTGAACTTGAAATAAGTGTCTTAAAATAACAACTGACTGTTGTTGCTACTTCATTACTCAATGCCATACATGTTGTTTTATAGGTTTGAAGTTTTCAGTATTGTTCTAGAACAGGCATCACGGCATCACCACAGTCCGGATCCAGATCGAGTGACCATTCTATCTAGACCCTGATGCTTTTGCTGATAATTGGCAATAATGAATATGCCAGTAGTCTTGTGTTTTTTTCCCTCGAGGTAGGCGAGGCTATATGTGTCACTCAACAGAGCCAATCAATGTGATACCTCACCATGTATAGACAGAGTGTGGAAGAAAACAGAAACAAAAGCGCCACACAGTGTAGCTTACTCCAAGAAAAGAAAAGCAGACTATTAAAACTGAACCTTCAAAGATGAATGTACACATCAATATATGCTTATTCTTCCTCCAGTTTGTCTCATATGTCCCAAAACCATAGTTCTAATAAAAAGCAGTAATGTCAAGCGCAAATATGACAACTGGAGTCCTTTTCAGCAGCATGCAAATGAAGATTCAATAAAGATTGATGTTTGTATTCCATACAAATACAAGGGAATATACAAGGCCATCAAAGATCAAGCTGTCCACATGTTTCAACTAGTTACTGAAAAAAACGCTCATTTTTATACGCTTATAATGACTGCATATATAGAGATCTAAATCTTAACACAAACATGAAATTCGGACATTGGTGTTTTTGTTTACGTCTGCAAACTGTCTGAAAATGTCTTTCATATAATATGTTGCTTTCTTTACAAGCTTGCAAATATTCTCCTGTAATGTTGTTTATTTATTTATTTTTTAAATGTTTTGAAATAGTGAATAGTTATTAGTAGTTATAGTATATTACTATACTATTATATAGTTTAATAGTGATTTTGTACATAATAATGTAGAAATGATAAACATAAATATCGAAATTGTTTTTTTTTTTTTTTTTACTACAGATCATATGCTGCCTGAGACTTTTGCACATTACTTTATATAATGCATTTAAACTCAAAGCATGTAGATGAATACTATATGTACAATATATTCGAATATAATATTTGCACTGGATAAACCACAAATGGACACTTTTATAAATGAAGTCTTGCTCATCAGTACTTACCAATCAAAGGGAAACAAACACCTCGGTTCTTCTCAGTTACTTCGTTATTTTTAAACCTGAAAAGAGAAAGGAGAGATTTTGTTCTTCGTAAGTGATTTAAATGATGATCTGAACCCCTAAACCGCACTTTTCATGGAGGAATAATGCCAGAAAGACACGACAAAGGTGATTCAATTCAGGTCTAATACTTCCGGCATCACGAGGTCACGTGACATGTGTTGTAAATGACGACGACAACAAGGTCAAAATAAAATAAAGGAGTCGCATAAAAGCTTCTGTAGAGCGCAAAACTTTTTTAAAATTAAGATTAAAATTAAGGCAAATACCGCGTGACAGTGGAAATCATGAGCACAATCAACAACAATTTTTAATTGTTAATTTAAAAAATAAAGAATGAATTGTGTTAAAAATGACAGTTTGGTGTCTGCGCTTACTAGGACTTTTATTTGAAAGTGGTAGAAGCATAAATTCATTGATTAATTATTTAACGAGTTTACCCTCGTTTACCAAATAGTTTGTGGGTGGATATGTATGTAGGTTTGTTTGTACAATAAGGTGTTGAGTTGTTTTTGAGTGTATTAGTTTAGCTGGAGATGGCTGGCGTTATTTTCCGGTGTTATGCGCTAAAATGCCCCCCTGCCACAGATTGCCCCCTATATAATCTCCTTCAAATGTTATATTAGAACAGAAATATATAGGTTTATGAATTACAAATTAGGCCAAACGAATTAGATTATAAAATAAGCAATATAAAAAAATACATGTTAATTAGGAATTTTTTTTCTAAATATTTTTTTTTTCAAAAACAAGATTTTTTATATTGCTTATTTTATAATCAAAATAATTTCGTGTAAGTCTTCATAATAAATATTTATTTAGTGCAAACATTTTTGGATTACATGACAAATCCCTGCAAAATAAATGTGTCAGAAAATAAACATTATATGAGAATTTGTATTAATGGTCTTGACACCTGAGGCATGCCTAGGGTAAATTATAATAGTAATATCATATTTGATAATAATAGATATATCTGATAGAGATTATATAAGGGGGGGGGGCATTTTAGCTCATAACACTCCTCTTAGTACCTAAACAAGCTCTGTTTGTTTAAATACTTCTTATTTTATTCTTCTCTACATGTTTTCTCTTTGTACCACTCAGCATCTTGGAGTTCTGCAGGTTGGATCATTGCTACTTATAGATCTCACTCTCCTCAGCTTTATGCCCCAAAAGACAACTTTTCAGTCCAGTCTTTTTCAAAAACAACATTAAACACTTTCCCTGATCAGTGACTCCACATTCTAAAAGACTCTTAACCTTGCCTTCTACTTTGCTCAGAGGTATAATGGCAAAAATATGTCATTCTGGATAAGGTCGTCTGCCAAATGCAATAAAAGTAAATCTAATGCAGGGGTGTCAAACTGGATGCAGAAAGGGTCATGTGGGTGCAGTCTTTCATTCCAACCGAGCAGAAGCCACACCTGATAGTCACTGAAAGCCAAGGATGAATAATTAATTAGTTGGAATGAAAGCTTGCACCCCCATAGGCCTTTCTGGATGCAGTTTGACATTCCTGATCTGATGTATCACCTATTTTGTCTCTAAAGACATTCTCTGCCCGGACACTCACTCACTTGCTCATTGTCTATACCGCTTTATCCTGTATACAAGGTTGCGTGTAGCCTGGAGCCTATCCCAGGAGACTTAGGTCATGAGGCGGGGTATACCCTTGCCAGGTCGCCGTTCCATCGCAGGACACACACATCCCCACACACTCGTTCACACGCTACAGGTAATTTGGAAATGCCAATTCACCTAATCTGCAGGTCTTTGGACTGTGGGAGGAAACTGGAGTTCTCACCCACCACGGGGAGAACATGCGAACTCCATGCACAAAGACCCGAGGTGAAAATCGAACCCTGACCCTGGAGGTACGATGCGACACCAACAACAAAAAGTCTCACACACTGGACTGCACATTGGACTGCCTTTTGCTTTGATTACAGCAGTGACATAATTGGAATAAGCTTATGGAGTGTTGTTGTTAGTCTTTCGGCAGCTCCTGTCAGGGGGTCACCACAGCGGACCAGCGATCCACATAACTTGGTACAGATTTTCTATGCCAGATGCCCTTCCTGATGCAAACTCTTCGACTTTATTCGAGCTCGGGACCGGCACAGCTTCCAGTGGCTGGGGTTTTGGCATTGGGCAGGAATTGAACCTGGGCCTGATAAGTTTATGCAATGTCACAACATTTATTTCTATCCAGAGTCACATTAGTTTCTTTCCAAGATTTTGTATTTATAATGGGAGAGTCAGACAGATGCGTAATGTATTCTCCAACACATCCCAAAGATTCTCAATGGGATTAAGGTCTGGTGGTTTCGGGCCTCAAACCTCTGACCCTCCAGCAACCCAGAGCTTCAACAGCCTGAGATACCACTGACCCTCATATTATGTATTTCTATTATTCAGGCAATGTAATCAGCCATTTCTTTTTTACTTTATTATAATGGATCACAAAACAGGCTTTCATTTTGCAGTATAAGCCAGCATTGATTTCAGTGTTTAAATGTAGACACCAAGTGACTCCATCCAAACTGACATAGCTGGGCCAATTTGGCAAATAAATGCAGCAAAAAAATGGTTCATATCTGTGTATGGCTGATTAAACTAAGGTAATCACTTAATTTTGATACTCACACTGCTTCAATGACTACTGCTACTCCTGCTGGCTACAGGGCTTCAAAGATGGCCTTGACAATTTGCTTGGTCAGACACTCTTGTACTGCGATAGAAGAACATCAGGAGGAAGTAATATACTAAGCATAGAAAGCAAGTTATCTCTACTGGTATTTATTTATGAGCTTTGCAAGGATATTATATATTACAGGGACATTTGTTCCACTAGACCTTGCAGTCTGCAGCTGTAGATTTCTACAATCTTGCAGAGTGACGATATTAGGACAGGAAGTTAAATATATCACAGATAACAGATTTAATTTGTTTTTTCTCTAATAGCACTTTTGAAAGAATTGTGGTATTAGCTATGGCTGACATGAAAGTTATTTAAAGCCAGTGTTTAAGTCCGCACTTAAGTAAACCAGCCTACTGCCTGATTACTGGCCCGCAGTAATCATTAATCTTTTGATCAATATCCATTTTTAAACCAGGTCTGGCCTGGTTTAGCCTCTGGACTTAAGTTTTACAGTGATAATATATATACAACTGAAAATACTCTGTCAATCATTTCCACATTTTATCTGTATACAGATGTATCAGAATTTAGCACTGTGGTTTGTTTTATGCTTTGATGCACACTAAGGACTGAAAAATTTATTTATCTCTGGCATCAGAGTGTATCAAACAGATTGGGATAGTTTTTGAATTTCTGAGCACATACACTGGGAAGACTAGGCAAGG
This sequence comes from Clarias macrocephalus, assembly GCA_011419295.1. Classification (NCBI taxonomy): domain Eukaryota; kingdom Metazoa; phylum Chordata; class Actinopteri; order Siluriformes; family Clariidae; genus Clarias; species Clarias macrocephalus. The sequence continues at coordinate 83,242 of JAAGKR010002712.1, forward strand.
CACAATAATCACATTCATATGGATTCCCTTTCACATGGATATCCAGGGACATACAATGGCAAACAAACTGGCAAGGGAAGCAGTTAAGAGAGGAGTGGTAGATATTAATCTATCAAAGTCAAAAGGGAAAAGCAACAGTCATCACTTCACCGGAAGTGGACACGCACAATTTCCCATCAGTCATTGCGCCTTGATAGAGCGCGGAAAAAATGGAGCTCGTAAAGAAATTTATATAAAGATGATTATTATTATTATTATTGTAAGGACGACATAATATTAATATGACACAATAAAGTATATTAATATAATATTGTAATATAATAAATATGTATTTAATCAATATAGCCCTACTATTCCATAGGCTAGTAATTGTAAAATAATTCACAATAATTCTGTCTCAGTAAATCATCCAAAGTGTTCGTTTTATTATCAAAGTAATCATAGGCGTCATTGCGTTGTCAGGGTAACGCATTGAGGAAGTGACGTCTGCCGTTGTGACGTCACGGCGTGTTCCGGACGGTTGGGAAGCGACAGAGGGAGCAGATTCTTTAGTCCACAGTTTGTCTTTTCACAATTGTTTTTGACCTCGACTTTGGAATCCGTTTTGCACGATGGTTTGTGAAAAATGTACGTATCATTTGTTTGTTATCAACACGACAACGTAGGTTTTCGTAGAATAAGGTGTTAATATTATTGTGTGTGATAATCTTGTGTGATAATATTGCGTGTTAGTTTAGCTGGAGGCGGCTGGCTAGTTAATGTTGGAGTGTTATTTTCTTAGACAGAGTTTTAACTCACACACTGGACAGCTCAGTTTGACAGTTTAATCAGTGTTAGGTAACAGTCATTTACAAGAGATAAACTGCGTAGAATAACAATAGGGACCTTAGATCTTATTAGCTTAGCGTAGTTCAGTTTATGTTAGCGTGCTCTTCTTAGCATCTAAACAAGCTCAGTTTGTTTATTTACTCGTTTTTGTCTTACATTCAATTAAGTTTTATTTGTGTGGCGCTTTTAACAATTGTCATTGTCGCAAAGCAGCTTTACACAATCAAAATATACAATATATGCCTAATGTCAAGAGGATTTTACCAGAACTAATATAGCTGTTGTTTTGCCCCACGACAACATACAGTACCGCTCACACACACACTACATAACCAAAAATATATGGACACCTGATCAAAACCCAAAAGCCTTCCCAAAAGAGTTAACAGAGATACCATCGCAAGGAAGGACGAGTACCATGTCAGTGCTCGTGGTTTTGGAACAGGATTTTCAGCAAGCGCATATGTTCTTGATGGTCAGATGTCCACATACTTTTGGTCGTATAATATATCATTTGGATGAGGAAGCTTTTTTTCTGATACTGATGTTGGTGTCATTTGAGTGTGTATACAGACACTCACTGCTTTGTTAGTACTGGGTTGGACCCGGTTTTGCTTTCAGAACTGTTAAATTCTTCGTGGCAGAGATTCAACACAGTGCTGGGAACATTCCTTAGAAATTGCGGTCCATATTGACTGCTGCACATCCATGATGTGAATGTCTGTTCCACCACATCCCGAAGGCGCTCTATTGGATTGAGATTTGTTGAGTGACTGTTGAGGCCATTCGAGTACAGTGAACCCATTGTCATGTTCAAGAACCCAGTTTGAGATGATTTTATCTTCCTGATATGGTGTGTTATCCTGTGGTCATGAAGGAGTGGATATTTGTCAAGAACAATACTCAGGCTATGGCATTGAAACAGTGCAAAATTTGAACTAAGGGGCCAAAAGTGTTGCAAGAAAATATTCATCACGCTGTCACACCACCACCATTAGCCTGAACCACTGAACCAAGTCAGGATGGATCCATGCTTTTGTGTTGTATACACCAAATTCTGACCCTACCATCTGAATGTTACTGCAGAAATCTAGTCTCCTCTGGCCAGCCATTATTTTTCCAATCTTTTCTTGTCTAATTTTGGTAAGCCCATGTGAACTGTATCATCATTTTCCTCTTAGCTGACAGGAGTGACACCCAGTGAGGTCTTCTGCTGCTCTAGCATATCAATGTATAATGTGTTGTGCTCCTTGGCATACCTTTCTGTCAGCTTGAACCAATCTGGCTGTTCTCCAGACCTATGGCATCAACAAGGCATTTTTGCCCAGATAAATTTTTCAGACCATTCTCTGTAAACACTTCGATATGGTCGTACATGAAAATCTTGAGCAGATGAGCAGTAAATACTTGACAGCCATGCCCCGATCTTAGTCACTTTAATCTTTTGTCTTCCCCATTCTGATGTTTGGTTAGAACTTCAGCAGATAGTCCTGACCATGTGTACAAGTCTAAATGCATTGAGGTGCTGCAATGTGATTGGCTGATTAGATATTTACAGTACATTAGAATAGTTGACCGTCCACCCGATGAAGTGGCTTGATGGATATGAAAGATAACGTTTTACCTCATTGTTGCTGGTTGTTACTTTACTCATTAAAAGTATAATCTGTGACGTGAAAAAAAAAGCTGATGCCACTTTTGTAAGGAAAGAGAAGCTGTTTTAAGCACATGGTTCAATCTTAAGTGTTTATTTGTCCATAATATTTTTCCTTTTGTATTGTTTTGTCAAGTTTTCTTGATTTATGTTGTAATCGTGTGTTTGAATGTTTTTCCTCCAGGTGAGAAGAAACTTGGGCGAGTTATCACTCCTGATACCTGGAAAGATGGTGCAAGAAATACAACAGGTTATGTGCTTTATCTTTTGTTGGCTCATATCTCTAGTCATTGTGCAAGCACTATGATTAGCTAGGCACCAATAGACATCCTGACCTACCCTAGGATGTTCTAGGAGATTGTTAGGAAAATCTCATGTCTACAAAAAGCCATAATGTCTCTTTTGTGTCTTGCAGAGAGTGGAGGACGGAAGCTCAACGAAAATAAAATGTTGACATCAAAAAAGGCCAGGTACGGTTCTTTTGAAATAAACGTCATTTTGCAAATGTTTTTTCCATTGCAAATAATATCGTATGAAATGCAGCATTTGCGTTGATATTGTGTAAAAACGCCTTACTTCTCTGTCTTTATTAGGTTTGATCCCTATGGAAAGACAGGTTTTGCCACATGCAGAATTTGCAAAAGCTCTGTCCACCAATCTGGGTCACACTACTGTCAGGGATGTGCTTACAAGAAAGGTAAGTTGGTGAAAAAGCAGTAATTTCAGTTGTACTGGACAGCTAAACTACTTAAACAGTACATTTTGTAATTTTTTTTGTTGTTGCCTGTATTCTGTTTATCTAGGGATCTGTGCCATGTGTGGCAAGAAGGTCCTGGATACCAAGAACTATAAACAGACCTCAGTGTGATTGGGAGAGACATAAATTACACACATTTTTGAAGTTGGTTTTAGTGCCCGATCAGTTTGTGGTGGTGTTTATCATTCAGTTTGACCGTGCAGTTATATATAACTGTACCAAAGCTGGATATCTGTCGTTAATGTTATTTTCCTCCTCAGTAAATTACATTAAAGCAATATAGCACCTTGCACTGTTTGAATATAATTAGATGCCTTTCCTATATAAAAGGTCTAAGTACTTGTTTATGCTTTCTGGGCAGACTATAATACATTTTCACCATTTAGATGGAGATGTAATTGCAACCCATGTTCAATATGTATGTTATTTTTGAAACACAAATCACACTGCTTCCAGCGCAGGTTATTTTATTACCCAGAATGCACCAACATTAATTTTGAGGTTCCAATGTTGACATTTAAATATCATCTTTTCCCAGAGGTATTTTTTTAGGGTTGTGTATAATCATTGACTGTTTAATGTAAAGTTAATCCAGTAATCATGATCACGAACATTGTTTTTATTGTTATTGTTATTGCCATGTTTTCTGTAAGAACAGTTTCTTTTCTGCTTCATATTATTTTCTGGCTGTAAATATGTTTTTGCTATAATAAAATGGTGGAGTTAACCATTGAGATGTGTGTTTGCGTGTGTCAGAGGTAAGACTGTGTGCGTGCGTTTGTTGCATGTGTGTCTGGAGAGAGAGAGAGTGTGTGTATGTGTATGAGATGTGTATGAATGTGTACCACACATTCATACACATCTCATGACCATTCCTCATGTTCTCAAGTGGAGTTTGGTGTTCCACAGGGCTCAGTTTTAGGCCCACTGCTTTTTTCCCTTTACATGCTTCCTCTGGGCAACATAATTCGTAAACATGGTATTAGTTTTCATTGTTATGCTGATGACACACAATTATATGTCTCAGCAAAACCAGATGAGAAAAACCAGTTTGCTAAAATTGAGCAGTGTGTGCAGGACATAAGAGATTGGATGTTAATTAATTTTCTTCTGCTTAATCCTGATAAGACAGAAGTTCTGGTCATAGGACCACAAGTAGCTAGAAGTAGGCTTTCTGATCACACTGTAACTTTAGATGGCCTTTCTGTTCCATCAAGTGCAACAGTAAAAGACCTTGGTGTGATT
>JAAGKR010002713.1:0-40864 GCA_011419295.1 Clarias macrocephalus
AGTAAAGAAAAACGAGTGGCCATCATTACTTTAAGAAATGAAGGTCAGTCAGTCTGAAAAATTGGGAAAACTTTGAAAGTGTCCCCAAGTGCAGTCACAAAAACCATCATCAAGCGCTACAAAGAAACTGGCTCACATGCGGACCGCCCCAGGAAAGGAAGACCAAGAGTCGCCTCTGCTGCGGAGGATAAGTTCATCCGAGTCACCAGCCTCAGAAATCGCAGGTTAACAGCAGCTGAGATCAGAGAGCAGGTCAATGCCACACAGAGTTCTAGCAGCAGACACGTCTCTAGAACAACTGTTAAGAGGAGACTGTGTGAATCAGGCCTTCATGGTAGAAGATCTGCTAGGAAACCACTGCTAAGGACAGGCAACAAGCAGAAGAGACGCGTTTGGGCTAAAGAACACAATAAAGAACACAATAAAGAAAACTCTTTGAATGAGAAGGTGTGTCCAAACCTTTGGTCTGTACTGTATATATTTTAAACTGCAACATTGTTAACAGGGGAATGCTGGCTCAGTGACGTCTTTCTCCCACTTGTGCTGCAGCACAATCCCAAAAATGGACCTACTGTACTGACTGGAGGATAACCCCAAGCAACATTACTAGACACTGGCTGCAACCTGACAGTAATCAATCTTGAAGCCAGATGGAAGTGCAGAAAATTTGATTCTTTTATCATAAAAATAACAACAAATACAAAAAAAAAAAAATGAAGCAGAACCAAGAACTAGCAAAACAAACCAGTAGCAGAACAGGAAGAAACTTAACAAACATACTGACGCTTAATGAAAACAAAAGTGTTAAGCAAACTAAAGAGAGAAACCATTACATTTTAAGTGACACACAACAGTAAGTAAGAAGTAGTAAAAACCGAAGGAAAAAAGTAAGAACAGAAGAAGAAAAAAATATAAATATATAAATATACACACTATATGAGTACATGTGCCATCTGGTGGTCTAGTGTGGAATTGTCCATGGGGGACATAACACTGACTTGAAAACAGCAGCAGAAGTGATCAAGCAAGTGGCACTAGTTTGGTTCTTATAGGTCCTGACAGATGGTAAGAGAAAAGAAATGAAAATGTGAGCCTCCACAATCTGAATAAAAGCTAATGGGAAGTGGCCCTGTGACCTGAAGCAAAGCCTGAAACAGCATTCAGTTCCACCCTCTGGCACCACTACTAGGTTCTCCCCTTTGCCCTCCACGGGAACTCAGCTACATTCCAGTGTCTAATGCACATTGTTCTCTGCCCCTATCATCACTTTGCCGCCACCCTTCTTAAAAGCATCATCATGCACGTTCAGACCTAGAGCAACCAAATGCTCCACTTCTCAGAAGTCCACATGTAACACATGTAAATGCCATCTGCTGCCCAGGTATTGGCCACAGACTGCCAAAGCCTCAGAAAAAAATGGCAAGATGGAGGGCATCTGAGAATTTCTGCACCCTACCACTAAGAAATAGGTACATGCCGTCCTGGGGTAAGTTGGGTACTACCCTTGTTGAGGAATTTCTTCACCATAGATTTATCCTTCTGGCACTCGACTAGGTAAAGTACTTTACACAGTAAAGTAGCCCGGGGCTACATAGGAAACATTTCAGACCAAGACCATGCTACCCTTTTCATGTTCTACACAGTCCTGACTTCAGCCCGCTTTTCACTGACCACATTGTTGAGTCAGAAACAGGCCTGGGTGCCATCATGTCACAGGTGTTTGTCAGGGAGGAACACCCCATCATCTAGGTCAAAAATGTTCTTCCACAAAGATCTTGTACACTGAAGTAGAAAGGGAAGCCCTGTTGATTAAGTGGCCCATACAGGAACCTTTAAGGCTATCCACTGATAATGCTCTTTTACAGCAGATCACCAAGGCCAAAAATACCAAGCTGGTTCTCTACATGACTTCGCATATCAGGTCCAAAATTTATCGGCAGCCAGATATGAAATTGCAGACGGCCAATTTAGAGGACAAGCACTTTGAGCCCTGCTTATCCTGTAATTGGATAAGATCTAAAGGGGGGGGGACGCAGTCAATGACTCAATGTAGATTGATGCACATAAATTTGGGTTATATATATATATATATATAATAGTAACTCAAATTGTTAAATAATTAAAGATTTTGTTAGCCTCTATTCATTTGGAGCTTTTTAAGTTGTGCATAAAGATGTCACCATTGTGACATCTAACATGCTATCATGTTAATCAGTGTGAACTTTTAAACATCTATGCCTTTTGCCGATGACAGGTAATGCTGTTAAAAAAATAACATAAGCTCTCATGTAAGCCTCTAATAATAGAATATTTTTCAATATTTGATCTGGAATAAGGTTGTTATTGTGTAGGACATGAACAATACAAAATTTTAGAAAGGATTTTAAAAAATATAAATATATAATAAAGTGCTTGAACGTGGTTGTGTGCATATAAGTGCAGAGTTAAATTCAAGATGAAATGAACCTGGAAGTAGAAAGATTGGTATTAGGAGCCTCTATGCCTGGCAAACTGACCTGTGGGACCATATTCTTGAAGGAGTCCATAATGCGTGAACTTTTGGCCTCTTGATAATATGAAAAACAACCAGTGATGATGACCACAGCAGCCAGAACTACTCCCAAATATAACTGTAACACATAAAGCAGAAAGAATTAACAACTGGTATATCAATGCAACTCAGATTTTAGTTTGAGTAAACTCCTTTAACTCCTGCAGTTTTATTTTGGTGTCCAGATAAACCATTACAGGTTTGTAATGGTTTTAATGGAATGGAATGGAATAAATGGAAGTGTGTTAAAAATTTCACACTTCACGCATAATGATCAAATCAACAACAACAAAAAAACCTCCCTTTCCCCAAACCACACCTAGTAAGTATAGACACGTATAAAAACAACTGGTGATGAAATCAACCATCTTATCATTTGCTATTTTATTGACTGGTTAGTGAAGTAACACTATATATATATATATAATTTGCAAAAGAAATTACATTCAACTATTAGTTAAATAAGCAGAATACTGGTTTAATCAGTATGGCATGTGCTGTATATTCTTATTGCCTAGAGCTATACTCACATTGTCATTGGCTGGCTCTTCCTCAGTTGCAAACTGGATACCATAAGCAAGAAAACACAGGACAGCACCTATCCACAGGAGGATGGAGAACCCTCCAAACAACTGTTTACAGAATTTCATCCACTCTGGGATAGTTGGAGGTGGAGTCAGAACATTAGGCCCATCCCGTGCCAGGAGCTCCATTGCTCTTTTATGAGTCAGGCCCTGGTAAAGAAAAGCAAATTATTATCAAAAGAAGAAATGACGGTTTTAATGATGGTTTTAGGCATCATTAATAAGAATGATGATTGCTGATTAGTAAAATTTTACCTTGCCAAAAGAAAAACACTGTCAATATGATGTTACTACCACTAATATTTCTCAAAAAAGGTATAATTTTTAAGACTAAGGCAACTGCAAAAAAGGACACTGACATTCATACAGTATATTCCACCTATGGCATGCACTGCCTAGCCAAAAAATAAACACCTGGATTTAACTAAGCAATTAATTAAGAGCCTTCCATTGGATAATTACCCTAACTGATGCAGTGAGTAGCTTCTAATCCCTAACCAGCCATAGCAGAAGACATATCCTGTGGTTGTGGAAAATATGTTTAAGGAGGGTCTAAATCTTTTCCTGCATCAATAAAAAAAAAAAAAACTAAGGATATTCCTGAAACTACTAAAATTAAGTTAAGAACACATATTAACACCTGGTAGGATAACGGTGCTCCAGCATCTTCAATTGAAAAAACCATCCTGAATGAGCCTGATCAGAGATCTCTTAAAAGCTTAGTGAAATCAAATTATATAAAAAAAAAAAAAAAAGTAGAACTCTCATCTATGTTTAATAGTAAAAGTGTGAGCATTTCCACAGGCACAATGCAAAAAGAACTCAAAGGATTTGGACTAAACAGCTGTGAATCCTTAACAAGACCATTAAGTGAGCCTTATTAGTAAAAGGCTTCAATTTGCTATCGATTATAAAGAATGAACCTCCGGAACGTTCGGAAAAGATCATATGGTCTGATAAGACCAAATTTACTCAGTTCCAGAGTGATGAGCGAACCAGGGAAAAAAGAGATGCAGATTAATTGATGCAAACATTATGCCTAGTGCCTGCTGTATAAGCCTGTGGGGTTGGTTAGTTTCCGTTCGGTCAGATCTACGTTCAGCAACATTATGTGCCCAAGAGTTCGGCTGATGACCTGAATATACTGAATGACCAGGATTTTTCATCATCCATCCATGTTTTTTTTTTTCCCCCTGATGGCACAGACATATTCCAAGATGCCAATGGCAGAATTTATCTACCTCAAATTGCGATTCAGGGAGCATGAGACGTAATTTTCACATATGGATTGGCCACTACAGAGTCCAGACCTTAACCCCATTGAGTATCTTGCGATCTTCTGGAGAAGATTTTATGCAGCAGCAAGACAAGATACTGGATCACCAATACAAGATAATAGAATGAAATGAATGCGATTTCATTACTGAAATAAATGTTGTGATATTGCATAAGCTTATCAAAACAACACCATAGTCATTTCAACAAAATATTAGTGTGTGTGACTTTTGTTTGGACTGGCAATGTTCTGGTGGATATAATATGTCTTTGAAGCATTTGTAGGCATGAGGGTGCAGCCAGAGTGCTGATAGCATCCCAGCTGTGCTGATATGCAGCACAACAGCACGACCTAGAGTGTGATATGGCTTTTATACCATTAATTATAAACAGATTATTATTTGATTTTTTATTTTACCAGTTATTTAATTCTACTAACACATATCCTTCATGACTGACGGAAACTAACGGTGACTGGCGGAGCTGGTAACTGACAATAAGCAAACAATAGTTAGTGTAATTAACAGGGGTGAAAGTAGTCTCAAATTCTTATGAGTTATATTCAGCCAAAAGGTGAGGAGAGTAAAACATTGAGATGGTGGACAGTCCTGTAAATCTCATAAGCTTCTCTTTATATTTCCACTTATTCCACTTTGTAATATACTGTAAGCTCTATTTACTTCCGGGTTCCGTGACTGAATGCCAAACTGTGTAATAGAAAGCTCGTGCACTGGGGTGTGCAATCCATTGTCACAAAAAATATTAACTTGAGTAGGAGTTGGAGAGCGATTTGCAATTCAGACTTGTGTTAGGAGCTAGGTAGCTTTTTAGCCGTAAATAAAAGAACATGGATTGCTCAGAGGCCCCATAATACAACAGCTAGTTCTGAATGAGTAATCTGATTGGACAAGAGGCATTTCACGGGTGGCGATATAAAGCATAACAGCACTGTGTGGTTCAACTCTAAGCATCACACCGTGTCACAGGTATTCTAACAATCATTAATTACGCTAACTTTTGTCACATGGGGGAAAGTAGACCAGTACACAAGGCTGAATCCCAAATCCCTCTCCAACCCCTGATCAATTCAGACAGTAACACAGTTACACAAGTAACACAGTTATGCTATTGTTACGAAATTTCACCGTTCTGGTAGTGCACTGTGTCAACATTACATGAGCAAATTGTCACCATTTGCAGGAGTTCGCAGCAACCTTTGCGTGAACGGTATGAACACTGTCTACAGCGAGGCGCTGCACACACACTTCAAACGCATACCATGGTACTGTAAATCAACACGCTTATAGTGTGTATGTTCGTTTCTTTCAGGAGAAATAAACTCACAGGTGACAACAAGATAATATTGTTCTTTTAATTTAATTTCATTTTCTTTTCATTTCATTATTGTATACTGCACTGTTTGACGCATACTGTAAATCTCATATGTCTCTCGGGAGTGTCCATCACCTCCATGTTTCATTATCTTCACTTCCAGAATTTGAAACCACTTTCACCCGTGTTAACTCCACCGACTGCAGATCACCAGCTCAGTTAGTTAGTCCTGCCAGTTGCAGAAGGGTATGTGTTGCTCCAGCAAAATAACGTAAATTAAATGAATCATAACTTAAATGAAAGCAAAATTAACCAATCATAATCTGTTGATCATAAATGGCCTTTGTGGAACTGTTGTTTACTGGACTTATGAGTAATCTTGGTATTTATTTTATTTATTCCTTATTGTTACTAATTCCTTCTATATTTGGAATATAGAAGTACAGGTGACCACATGATTTAGCAACTTTATAAACTATACAGCCATGGTTCTGTATTCCAGGTCAATTAAGGCCAGACACTGGGAAACTATGTTTGCATTTTGGTGGTTGCAAAAAATTATACATGATAGATGGGTCTTACATTCTATCATGTAAAATTTCCTGTAATTAATATTATAATGTTTTATTGCTTAAAACATTGTGATATTAATGTAGGAAATACAGCTATAGAAATATGATTGGGCTTACTTTAGACAGGTCCACCCCATAGCGAGTTGACAACTCTTCAAGCGAGAGCTTATGATCATCCTGCAGGGAAACAACACCATATTTAGGGCATTTTATACTATGTACCTTCAATATACAACAGTTAACATAAAAACATACAGTATATGGAAATGTATGGCCTAAGGAAATAAAAAACATAAACAATCCACACCAAAGATGCCTCTTTTTTTAGCTCCTCCAAATCTTTTTCTTTCTTTTTCCTCTTTCCATTGTGCTGAGAAGCCTCAGGGCTGACATCACGTCCATACTGAGAGAGAGAGATATATATATATATAAAGGGACAGCATGCACAATGAAATATTTCTGTTAAAATGTGTGATGGGGATCATGTCCCTTTTGAATGACATTCTGAAATTCAGGAAACTTCTTCAGAAGACCCAATTCAAGGCATGTCAAACATACATACATACATACATACATACATACATACATACATACATACATACATACATACATACATACATACATAATAACAGATTTGCTAATGACAATTAATAATTCAATAATTCAAGTTGTTATTATATTCAAAAATTCTGGTTAGGGTAAGATTTACTGGAGATTTTAAGGTGCTATTAATAGCGGTCTCATAGATAACACACAAAAAGGTTACATGTGAGAGCAGATCTTGAAGCCAAAAGGTTTAGTGTCAGGTAACGCTGGTAATAATAGCAACATGCTTTTAAGGTCATTCATCCGGATCCAATCTGCCAACTCTTTGGGACATTTATGATATCAAGATCTAGTAAGACTATAACCAGCCGGTTTGTCTCACCCCTTTAAACCCATTTGCCACTTGCAACAGTCTCGAGACTTATCATCAAGGCTAGAACCAGGCACATGAAAAGCTTTCTCCCTAGAATTGTAGTTATTTTACTCAAATGCATCAACTAGGGATACTTTTAATGATTTCGTCATCTTTACAAGATATCATCTTGCCACCATATCCAGTAATATTAATTGCAAATTATATAATATTACCATAATTCGCTAGATATTATTTCTAGTTTTGCATAATCGCTTCAAGAACTTCTGTATGTTTTATGAGAGAAAAATAGGCCAGAAATGCAGATTTTCTTCTGCTCTGTAAAATGAGAAATTGGCCAACTGACTCAAATAATTAATAAAAATAATATATCTCAAATAATTTGCATAATTTATTGTTATTGTTATTTACTGTCATTTTTTCTATTTCTGTTGGAGAACTTACAAATGAATAACATCAATTTCACGAATATAAGAAGATCCACAAATAAACAGTTATGGATTCACAAATATAAAATAAGACCCACAAATGAATAAAATGAAAATATTGATAAATATTTATGTAATTCTTAATGTCATTTGTAGTCTGGTATGTATTTGAGAATCAAATGGCATTTGAGGAATGGACTGCATTTATTTGTTGACTTCTGGAACATTTTTATGTTGACTTGTGTAGTTTAACGTAAAAATATACGATATTACCACCATCAACAGTCATTATTGGTCAACAAATCAACAAGCACCAAGGAGAGACACTTATAGCTTAAAATGTCGCAGACAAGTTTAGGAACATTTTCATGCTTGTGAAATTAAAACCCAACAAAAAGAATAAAATTAAACTAATTAAACAAGCATGCACTTACACTAATACCTGAAGTAAACCCACCAAGCACAGGAAGAAGATGCAAATTCGTCCAGGCAGAACTCAAACCCTCGACCATAGAGACACAAGGTCATTGTGCTAATTACTATTCCACTACATTGCCACCAATACTGTTAACACATATTCAGTATACAATATTCTTTATACCTCTTGTTAATTATTGTTAAATTTGTCATTTCAAATATTCCACTGTTTAATATGTTACATGTGCAAACACAAAAAGAAACTTCTTATACAGTATGGTTTATGTTTCTGGTATACTTATATTGATTCTGGTATACAAATACTAGTGGTATTGTGCACGGTGGTGTAGTGGTTAGCACTGTTGCCCGGCACCTCCAGGGTCCGGGTTTGATTCCCGCCTCAGGGTCCGTGTGCATGGAGTTTGCATGTTCTCCCTGCACTTGGTGGGTTTTCTTCGGATACTCCAGCTTTCTCTCTCATAGCCAAAGGACATGCACTGGTGTTTGCAAATCGCCCATAGTGTGTGAATGGGAATAAATACAAATGTCGCCATTGGCCTCCACGATCCCTAGTTGGACAATCCATGGGTGGGTACTGATAGTTATTCTGATTCTAAGATAGACAGTGATTTAAAGCTAAAATAGTTCAAGCTAAAGTCTTAAAAAATATAATTTAGCATACTCTTCCTTATTAGCATTTTTTTTTTTTATTTAAGATGTATTTTTCTGACTAAAGGAAAAATTCCAAACTTGAAACAGTTAAACATAGATTTTCATTCATTCATCTTAAGTCCTTGCTTTGTCCTAGTCAGGGTGGCAGTTGAGCCTGCTGGAGGCCATCCCAGGAACAGTGTGTGCAAGGTGGCAGAATTCCCTGCAGATGGAATGCCACTCCATTATCCTGCACCATACACACACTCCTGTAGACCTAGTGGCAATGTAGTGTAGCCAATTCACCTACAGTACATGCATGTTTATGGAGAGTTTGAGGCAGCCAGAGAAGCTAGAGGAATTCCAGTTAAACACAGGAAGAATCGACCATGCAAAGTTCCACACAGACAGTAAAGCCAAGCTGCGGATTGAACCCAGGACCCTGCAGCTATGAGGCAGCAACTCTACCAACTGCGCTGCCTGGTTCTAAATGTTAGAATATAAGATGACTTGTAAGCAAATTATGCATTTAGCAGAACTGGATTTTAAAGCCTGGGGTGAAAACAAACTTTGGATTAAGCTAGAATGCCAAATACATTTCAGGAAAACAGGCTTTCCAGAGGCTGAAGAATTCCCCTTCGTTTTTGCTGTTTTTTTATTCTATTTTTTTAGTTCCCACTTCCTTGCTACTGTATTCTTGCACAGACTAATTAAAAAATCGAAACAGGGTCATTATAAAGTCATAATATTCCATAATTAAACAACATGCAACATCAAAAAAACATTCAAGTTTTTGCACCTAATCTATATACTATAGGCGGCTGGTGGTTTGACTCATTGACGGTGGATTTTGTCCCCATTAATGTTCTAGATCCTATTGTGCAGAGTAAGGAAAGATAATGGAGACTACGAAGGATTAAGATAATTTCACAATATGTTGATGTAATGCTTATAATGGGCGCTTTAGTGTTTCGTTAAATAGTTATTCATTGTTCGACCTCAAAAGTGGAGGCTACTTTGAACTCTCCCTGACACAACAAAGCCCTCAATTGTAAGGGTTAACAGAGTTCTCCAGAGAACAGTACCATATATTAGAGAGGGGTGGGAGTGGGGGTGGAGGAATTATGTCTGTGAGTCAGAGAGAAAGTATATATTTGTGCAATGAAACTGCACAACACATGCTGAGGAAGGGACCGATGGAAATCATTTGCTCCTGTCACTCTTCCTCTGCTTACTGGCTCTGTGTGTGTGTGTGTGTGTGTGTGTGTGTGTGTGTGTGTGTGTGTGTGTGTGTGTGTGTGTGTGTGTGTGTGTCAGAGAGAGAGCATGGTGTGGGGGAAAAAAAGATTGCACAGCAACAAATAAAATAAATGAAACAAAGTAATAAAATAAATATAAATCTATAAAAACTGCCTATATGCAGAATAGTTCTAATTTGCAATTTAAGCACATATAGTATGTTAGACTTAAAACTAGGCTTTTCATAAACCAATTCACCGATAAATTTAACACAGCTACAGTACATTTCATACTTTTGATCTCATTATGATTATGTGACAACAATACCAGCCAGAGCAAAATAACCCTGTATATACTATGACTGTAACACAGGCTATTATTATAGTATTAAAATCACTATACTTTGCTTATATATAGTATATTAATATAGCATAGTTCATTGCAAAATGTAATGTAATAAAAGTACTTAGAGATTCATCAGAGAGAAAAACTCACCCCTCTCCCCATGTTCTGAAAGTTTGGAAAACAGACGGCGTTCTCTCTCAGCACGTGTTAAAAAAGGGTTGTTCTTTTTTGGGACTGTCACCTCCTACTTTCACCTTCTGACCCCTCTCTCTTAACACACACACACACACTTTTAAAACACTCATGCTAAACAGTTTCTAAACTGTTTGTGTGCTACTTGTGTTGAAATAAGTCAATAAGCAAATCCAATATCCAATGTTGTATATTGCAGGTACTGTAATTTTTTACAGTAATTTTTTTCCCCTGTATTTTTTGCAGAGCTATTGCAACTGACCATGCTAAATTACATTCAATATAAAGATCTATACAAATAAAAGAAAGGTTTTGTCTATTTCGGTCTTTCGGTGATATCTTTGCGGCATGGCTGCTTAGTGGTTAGCACTGTTGCCTTGCGCCTCCAGGGTCAGGGGTTAATTCCCGCCTCGGGGGTCTGTGTGCATGGAGTTTGCATGTTCTCACCATGCTTGGTGGGTTTCCTCCGGGTTCTCCGGTTTTCTCAAACAGTTCAAAGACATGTAAGTTATGCTGATTGATGTTTGCAAATTGCCTGAAGTGTGTTGATGTGTGTGAATGTTGACCGGAGGTCCTACCACGGTTGTGAAAATAGGAATAAATACAATGGCCATCATTGGCCTCCACGGGTTCCTAGTTGGACTACAGAGGTTCCTAGATGGATGGATGGATAGGAATGATATCTTTATATTTCATACATTGGAGGACGCAAAACCATCTCAGAAAAAAAATCTGTACAGCCAGATTTTGTCACACCGTCATGCAAAACTGGCTAGACAGAATTTAATGAAACTACGGCGGGAGTTTGGTATTTGCCCGAAGTTAAACCTGCGCCATAAATGAAATCAAGATGTTAAGTAGAGGTGAAGTTATGAGCACTTATGTGGCACATTACATCACAGCATCTAGAGCGTTTTTAAACAAGGCTAAGAGAATTAAATTTTTTTGTATTAATAAATATAAATAAAAGAGAGTTCTGCCGTACAGAAAGACAGGCAGACATGCATTCAACCGAAAATAATATTATCACTGGTTACATTAAAGCTGATCAGCGTATTTTTAGCTTTAACCTTTTAACTAGTTCTACAAACTCTTTTCCCACTAACGACCCCTCCCTAAAGTCTAATGCCTCGAAAATAGTTCATATATGCATAATACACATGATGTTATATAATTCCTGCTTTCCGTTATCACCCAAATGAGGATGGGTTCCATGGTGAGTCTGGTTCCTCTCAGGGAGTTTTTCCTTGCCGTCGACCTTGACTTGCTCATCTAATTATTATCTAGCCACATTTTTCTTACTCATTTACACTTCCATAAATTTTCTTTTAATTTTGTGAAACTGCTTTGAGGCAATTACCAATGTTAAAGCGCTATAGAAATAAAATTGAATTGAATTGAATTAATTTAGTAATGCGTCAGGTATAATGTTGTGCAGAAAAGCAATTAAGGTAACAAAGACATACATAGAGTTTGCTCCAAAAGTATTGGAATAGCAGGCTCAATTCTTTAGTTTTTTGATGTATACACTAAATATGGGACAATAAAAGGTAAATAAGGGACAATAAATTACAAGGTACTTTTTCTGGTATTTACAACTAGTTGAATGAAAACATGGCAGTTTTGTGGTAAACCACCCAATTTTTAGGTAAGCAAAAGTATTGAATTGAGTATTGAAAAAGTATACTGTCTAAAAGTTAATTGATTTTTGGTCGCGACTCCCTCGCTCACAACCTACTGCCATCATTATATAATTGCATTCTTTTTTTTGTGTTGTTTTTCCAAGCTTGCACCATAACTATCAGGTTTCCTCCTCCGTATGCACCCCACCCCACACCCCCGCACACACATGGAAATGAGTTGACTCATTGTAGATATGAATCTTTTGAGCATATTAATTCACCCGAACAAACAATTTTGCAACCAAATCATTTCTATACTCCCTTCTATACTCTTAGTCCTGTGCGTAATGTGTCACTCACATGTTTATTTTTGGAAGATGCAGAGATCACAAAGAAAACAATGCAGTGTAGCAAAGATAATTTAATCACAGAGAGGCTATAGATAATTTAAAGCCTAGTCAGTGCAGATAGCATCCTGAAGGTACGAAGTCCCATGAGGTGTTTTCAGTGAAGTAAAAATCTATCTGAATCACATGCAGTATGAGTCTGTAGAAATCCTCGTTCCAGTGGACGAGTTTACCTTCTTCTATCTAAATCTGCACTAAATTGTGCTACGTTTCAATTTCCATTATGTTGCATCTTCTTGCCCAAGGCATAAAACCAAGCTCCGGGCACTTGCACAGACAGAGCAGTTAATAGAAAAGTTCACCCTGAAATCCATTAAATAAGTTTTTATTGAAATGATTTTGTGTTGAGGGATTCTGCTCGTACTTTTTTGCCTAATGCAATGTTTTTTCTTATTACCCTGAGATGTTAGCAAGTTACGATACTTGCAAGCACAGACATGTAATATGTCAACTTTGACTGTCTACTCCTGAAAACAAGGATCAAAAGCTTCTTTTATCTCTCTAACTTTTAGAAGAAAATTATATAGGAGCTTTAAAGGAAAGTTGTAGATTAAGATCTTTATCTGTCTCAACTGCTGTATAAAGAAGAATAAAATGCTGCTTAGAGATGAATACCTGCCGTCAACCTGTGAGTGGTACTGATCATGGAATTACAATTTCATTATAAAATAAATGTTGGTCATCATTAATTACCACAAAGTAATTACGAACATAAATCCCCCCCCCCCCCCCTTAAATCATATGTAGTGCACAGGGCATGATAGTATGTAGTGGGTTGCACTGTGGTCTCACACCTCCAGGGTCCCACCTTTGGGGCAGTTGTGTGTAGTTTGCAGGGTCTCCATATTTTTGTTGGGTTTCCTCAGGGTACTCCAGGTTTCTCCCACAGACTCAAGAAATGCAGATTAGGCTCACTGACATTTCCAAATTGCCCATAGTGAGTGAATGGGTGTGTGTTATGTGCCCTGTGATTGATAGACCTGCCGCCCAAGGTGGCCCGAGTACCCTGGGATAGGCTTTAGGACACCCGTGACCCTGTATAGGATAAGCATCCTTATACAGGGTCCTGTTATTTCTCCTGATAACAAACAAACTCTGAGAGCACTGATCTATGAAGAATTAATGTTCTCAAACAGAAGGAGGTTTGTCAAAAGGATTATACCAAATATTGTATTGGATTGTAAAATAATATTTTGGCAATGAAGTTGGGAGAAAATACCATGTCCATTCAGGACACACACACACACACACACACACACACACACACATATATATATATACAACCCCCTCCCCCCACCCCCCCCAACTTCACACACACACACACACACACACACACACACACACACACACACACACACACACACACACACACACAAAACACTTGTCACAAATGACCTCTGAGTTTATTTATGTTTCTTAAATGACTGATTTTAACTCAAGCTTTATTTCCTTTTTACAATACATTTTACATAACAAAAAACTCTAATAGCCTAGTGAGGTTAACACCAAATTAAATACATAAAGGATTAGAAACTTTAAAACACTTTCAAGGACAGGGAGAGTTATCAGAAGATCTTACTAATACATATACAAGTACATGATACATACATCATGGAAATGATTCCATATTTTAATGCAGGTTTAATGGAGGGAAGCAGGTGGCTGTTCCATATCTGTTCAGAAAGGCATAAAAAAGCATCTGACTCTTAATCAAGTGTGTAGCAACCCTACACTTCCTAGACGCACCTTACGGTTGTTACACACTCAATCGTGACTTACACACTTAACCCTGCCAGCGTTCAGAATCCAAGCCTATCCACAGCTCACAGTGTGTTTGAGGGACGAAGACTTGGTGGGAGAATCATCTCTTGCTTGATTGTGATGTTCAGTGGACTTTGGCTTGACGTTTCACTCCGATGTGAATTCCCCCCAAGTCCTTGCTCCAGATTATAAATATTGTATGCAGGTTATAACATTTTATGCAATCACTAACTTAATGACTTCCTGCCTTGCTGGTTTCCACACCATCACTTCCTATAACTGAGAATACTAAGACTGTGACCAAATAAAAATAAAAAAAAAGCCATATGAATATGAATCCTATCATGTCAGTTAAAAATACATATATAAATATCATTAAATACAAATTACATTTCTGTTTCCCACACAGGTCCAGTAAACTATTGCACGGCATGTCATAACTAGCATTAGGTACGTACAAAGACATAATCCTTTTTTATTTATTTTTGTTTGTTTCAATCGCTTGTTCTCTTAACATCTTGACAGGTTATAGACATGTTGTTGCACTAAAAATACGCACACGGACATGGGAAAAGAAATTCATCTTTCGCAGTCAGCAGAGAGCTAGGTATCTATATTAGCATTTTTGCTTCGGCGTCGACAGAACGCCAAACAAGAGTTTCCTTGTTGTGGGCAGGAGGTGGCAGGAATGAACAGAGTATTGTTCAAGCCAACAGGAGTGAGAGATGCATGAAAGACGGTAAAGGAGTGGAAGAATGGAGGTTTTATGAAAGGAAGAGTAATGGAAATACAGCATGGTAGTTTGAAATGGTGTGCTATGTGCTTTGTGGGGAAAGGGGGGGAAAAATGAAACACTCACCTCAGGTCAAAGAAGACTGAGTCATTGAAAAAAGAGAATGAAAATAAAATAGAGGAGACAGACAGAGAGAGAGAGAGAGAGAGAGAGAGAGAGAGAGAGAGAGAGAGAGAGAGTGTGGGTAGCCAAATGATTTGGCTGATTCGGTTCGAATTAACATAGTTTTTGTCATTTAATGGATTGACTCTGTTGCAGTCCCCACTCTCTTTGTGTGTTTATGTGTGTGTGTGTGTGTGTGTGTGTGTGTGTGTGTGTGTGTGTGTGTGTGTGTGTGTGTGTGTGTGTGTGTGTGTGTGTGTGTGTGTGTGCGTGCATATTTGTCTGTATGCTTTGCCCGCAGTATCAACTTCATTCTGAGGGTTTCAGTCACTACAGTCAAAGCAACACACACATGCAAGCACACACTCCTTCCTAAGTCATGGGTGCAGCACCTGAACGCGACATGGATTTAAAATTTGCCCTGCAGATGGACGATGTAATAGAGCAGTGTTCTTCACTACATTTCTGAGAATGGTCCAACCAACCGAAAAAAAAAGAAAAGAAAAAAAGGAATAAGGGGCAACAATTGAAAAGGTGAATAGATAGAAATATTTCTATAGATCTATAGAGCATGTTACTGACACATACTGTAGCTGACCTCTAGGCAAAAATTGGAGCAGTTCCATCAAGTAGTAAAGATCTATAAAACACAACATGTTTATCACAAAAAAAAAAAAAAAAAATTAATAATTTCCCGGACAAATTTCGAGATTTGGTGTCTATGCTGGGGATTTCGTTGCGACGCCGCTAGGTCGCCCTCCAGGGGGTGCTAGTAGCCCCAAGCATGCATGGTGAGGAACAATGCTCTGGGTATGTGTAAGTCTGTGACAACAGTGCTTTATCTTTGATTCTGATTTCTAGAATTGGATCATGTATCTGTGTCTGCATCATGTTCTTTGTTTAGCCCTCAAGCAATGAATATTAATAAAAGGGTAGGCGTGGCTACTTTGAAGGGCCAGCCTATTTATATAGTGAAGCAGGAAGTGACGCCATAGCACCAGTGGATCAAGTCATCATGACAGGACGAAGTGGATGACAGAAATCAGGAATGAGAAAGGGTGGAAATGAAGGACAGAGAAGAAGACAGGACAGAGCATAAAAAGAGGGAGGGGAGAAGAGAAAAAAAAAGAAGGAACAGTTAAAGCAGAGATTCCAGGCAGATTTCCAAGGACAGAAACAGACCTTTTCCCCCAACAAAGTGCTGGTGCTAACAATAATAATAATAATGATTATTATTATTATAATTATAATAATGTGCTTTAGTGCAAAGTGCTTTTTCTATACCAGTAAAACAGGTTTGATTACAGTACCTTTCCATAATGGCGAACTTAATTAAAAAGCATGAATGGTGCAGGAGATTATTGGCGAAATTAAATATCCTGACAATGATTTAATCGGTCCAACGGGAAAGCACTGTTTTGAATGAAACTGGAGCCACATTTCTGATGTAATATTAAAAAAGCTTCCAAGCACTAGTATACAGTACGCTTAGAATAATCTGTTAAAATCTCTCATTTTTGTTTTCTCAGGCGATATTTTTGTGCTTCATAAATATCCTGAAGGGTGTGACTTAAGGGTAGAAGGCATTCGCAAAGCCAAATGTACTTACACAATCATCCTTATTTGAGAAACTTCTACATCTGATTAAATAATGGCTCGAATCCAGTGCTAAAGTGGCCCATTACCTAATACGTCTGGCTGTATTTCTTTTTTTTTTTTTTTTCAATATCTCTGCCGTCAGCACAATGTCATTGGAAAAGGGATAAAACAGAAAAAATCAGACAAACTAAATGAAATGTGGTCTGCGATTATGTGTGCACACGACGTGGTGCGAGATGGTCCTCACACTGCACATTATCCACACAGAGAGTATGGGCATGTTGGATAGTGAGAGAGAGAGATAGCGGAATAATGTTGTGTGTCACTGTTTTGCCACCCCAGAATGGTGTGTGTATTTGTGTGTGTGTGTGTGTGTGTTTGTGTGTGTGTGTGTGTGTGTGTGTGTGTGTGTGTTTCAAACAAGGACAGAGTTGTGAGAGCATTTAGCTCTTGTCCTAAATATTTAAAGCAACGGCCTGTAATGTTTATGGGTTTTTCATTATTGATGCCAAATGGGGTTTATTCAGGGGGTCATAAAAAAGCAGTGGCACAGAGAGTGTTCAATGGCTCCTGTGTGTCCTGTGAAGTGTAGTGTGACTACACCACAGATGTGCACTTTAAGCTGAATTTACAAATGGGGGACTACTCATCTTCCCAAATGCTCCTCTTTAAGGCCTCTCCTCCACACGCCTCTTGCATCCCACACTCGCTCAGCCGAGAGTGATTTTGTTTGAGAGCTTGGACAGGGTGGAGAGAAGAGCAGCGGCGCTACGTTTAGGCTTCTCTTCTCCTCCTCCCGTCTGCTCTTGTTTAATGAGCTCGAGCTCAATGGTCATAAGAACCCTGTCCTTCCTGTCTTTCCTGCCTTCTCCAGGTACTCGTGCCTGGAGCTCTAGCTCTCTGCTTGCGAAGCCCTATTTCTTTTCTCTGCGCGACTCTTGCTTCTTCTTCTCAGATGCTGGCGCCTTCTGCTTGGCAGGATCCACCATGACAGAAGCCTGGGGAGAGAGAGGGAGCGTGGGGAGGGGAGGATAGAGTCACTATGGCAGGAGTGAGGGAGGAAGAAAGAGAGTAAAGATCCAGAGAAAGAGAGAGCCATAGCGAGATAGAGAGAGAGAGAGAGATCAGAGAGAAGGTGTGTTGTTAAATGATGCAAGGTGTGATGATTAAAAGAAGTTGGAGAAGGAGAACAAGAAAGCAGCAGAGAGGAAGTGAAGAAGAAAGCGATGGAAAAGGGCTGGACCGAGAACGAGCCATTAGAAGGAAAGGTAAACGGGAGGAACCTTTGGTGTCTGGAAGGGGGGACAAAACAGGAAGCCGTCAGTCAGTCCGACAGAGAGTGGCAGCATGACATCACAGCACCTACACACACACCTGAGCCTGACTCTTATGAATGAATGAATAACAAGGCTCAATTTATGTAATAATGAGTTGATATTGCATTGATATTGATGTATTACATGTATTACATCGACAGTATCATTTAACATTGCTCTTAGCACTGTAATGTAGGATAACAAAACTGATGACGGCCCGTAGTAAATGAGATTCATTTCATGGCTACAGTTTTGACTAATATGAAGTTCTAAGGGGTTTGGAGATGTCTGTTTATTGCCATGCATCTGATTTATAAATGATCTCGATGATTTTGTTTTGCAGGTCTTTACGGGGCCTTTCTGTATTAATCCAGACATTACTTAATATGCGCAATGTCTGTAATGTATATCCATGTAATTTACCTTAGTTTGATCATGTTCTGTATATTCTCCCATTCCATCCATCCTCCCAAGTCTCTCCCATTTACTCTCTGACATTAACGTAAAACTACTGATGAGGAATAATAATCATTTAAAGCAATAAGTGCTTTAAAGATTGTGACAAAAATACCATTTCTATTCTGCAGAACAGGACCCTGTCAGGTTATCCTACTCAATCACCTGACTTTGCATTTGATCTTGAAGGAACGATGGATATTGGACTTCAGCAGACAGAGGCAGAGAGAGAGAGAGAGAAAGAATGAAGGGAACGAAAAAGAAACAAAGATTGAAGCTGACTGGATATGACAGAAATATATGAGGTCATAGATAGATAGATAGATAGATAGATAGATAGATAGATAGATAGATAGATAGATAGATAGATAGATAGATAGATAGATAGATAGATTCACATGTGGTGAAGACATGGTCTTCTCTTTCAGTCTATTTACTTTGGTTGTCCTACAACTACTGGAAATGAGAGGTAGCATGTCGACTGTTTTACGATTCCTCTGCTTCTAAATCAAATCATAAAATACAATCATCTGCATCTTTATGTGCACCTGTAGAGAGGAGGATTACAAGACAGCAGAAAGAGGAAAGTGGGATGACAGTGGGGAAAAAGTCACCCTAAAGAGTCTCGGGATGAAAGAATGTGTGGAATGAAAACATGGAGAAGCAGAAATGAGAATGATAGTCAGGAGGAGTGTGTGTGTATGTGTGTAAATATTATGGCATGTTGGACTCCAGATGAATGCCAGCTTGAGACAGTATGAAGTTATAGGAGATGGGTAATAACTGGAAAACTGTACTAGGCAAGATCTTAGCTGTTTAGCTGATCTGTCTACAAATGTCTAATTTTGCCATAACTGTTGCAGTGCATGTAAATTAAAGCCCTGTAATAAGGCGACTAAGGTAATATGCAACTGTTATAGAATTGATACACTTCTTTATCAGTGAAAATATATATATGTACATTTTTATCTGTTCCCAATATTTACCAAGACATCACAAATCAAAAACACAGAAATACTTTGTGCTACAAAGAATTTGGGTTATATAGCCAAAGAACAGCATTGGTAAGATATTTCCTCAGATATGTGCAATGGTTGTAGTTTTTAATTTGAATTATTTGCATGATCAGATGGTTAAAATAATTATCGACTCAGTCCAACAACTACTTTTAGACTTTTAGAGTTACAGGTAAACAATTTTGTTGTTTTATTCTCAATGCACTACAACAAATAAAAAAATTGTTGCTTGTGCTAATTGCTCGAATGCCAATGATGATATTTTGCATTAAAACATTTAAATGTATTACATTTACCACTTTCAGGCAACCAGTTGAAATAGTGAATTGCTGTGAATAAAGATGCATTTTGGGCGTGGTGGTAAGTCTATAGCTGGCATGCATAGTGGTGAACCAACACAGAGGTAGACGTTAAACTTGACCTTGTCCTCTGCCTGCTGTCTCAGCCATTGGCGGCAGGCAGAGAGCTGAATTAGTGTTGCTGAACATACAGTATTGATTAAATCTGGCAGTCCCTATTCAGACCACTTATCTAACCTAATAGCTATGACATCATCTTTATCCCCTGACCTGTGAAGTATACATTTATTTGTGGCGTGTGCTTAGTAATTAAGCCTTATAATAAACTACGAATGTTCCAGTCATGGGTGGAGCAAGTGAGGAGAAGACCAGAAGAGGAGTTCTTTACAGGAGCCAAAGCAGCCAGGGTTATGGGTCTCAGAATTGGCGTGTGCAAGCCAGGCTTTTTTTACGTGTTCGTGTGTGTTTGCGCGTTTGTGTGCGTATGTGTGTGTATGGGGGCGTGGGGAGCTCCGGTGTGCTGGTGGCAGCAGGTGAATACTTGCCTGTTTTTGCTGGGCTCCTTCTTTCCCTTTGCCTTTCTTGCCATGTTTGCTAAGAAGAAAACACAAACATAGTGCGAGGATTGAACCATACAGTATGTTAAGCTCTTCATTTTAACCAAACAAGAAAATAAGGCAGGAGTTCAGGCCTTGGTGAAAATGTGTGCGCGCGTGCCTTGACTAGGGAAAGGATGAGCTTTAGCCTTTTTGAAAGTATGTGTCTGCATGCGAGCGCTTTTTTGTGAAACCTGTGGAGACTTGGGTCTGATCTTAGTCAGGGTGTGTGCGCGTATATCTGTTTGTGTGTCAAAGCCAGGCAGAGGTTCAGGACGCGCTTGAGGCAGCAGGTACTCCCAGACTGACCTCACACTCAAGCTGAAGACACGTCGGGCCACCAGGAAGCGCATCAGATAGTAGATGGCCACCACCAGGATCAGCAAACCCAGAACGACCCCAATAATCGCACCTGTGATCACGCCAGCCTGGATTGGGACTGGAAAGAATCAGATGAAATATGAGATGTATCATATGTTTTTATGTATTCATTTTTTTTTTCATTTTCTTCACTGTAAAAATTGTGTTGTAATTAAAGTACAAGTTAATGTAAATGTACAGTAAAAGCTTTCAATAATGATACCACTAATTCAGTGTAAATGCTTTTGTATTTCTTTACTGTAATAAACATTACTTCACTACAAAGATATAGAACTTTACCACAATGGCACCAGGTATTTTATCGGTAACTTACAGTAAATGTTCACAAACCATTATTTATTGAAATTCTTATACAGCACCCTAATGTACTACACTGTAAAACTCCTGGCTGTAAATTTACACTCATTTACTGGCATGTTACACACATTACACCTGCACTGTGACTTGAGAAGCTGACGTTTTCCTAACCTTTTGCTGCAAGCAACGTGAGCAAAGTGACACAATGAGCACACAATTCAGTAGGGGAATGCATGCTGTCACTCCGTTCAAAGCGAATGGAAAGCATCAGCTTTGGATTCATCAGCGGAACCATGTGAATGCAGCGGAAGGATAGAGGACTGGAATGCAGCTTTTCTACTATTAATATAGAGGTGATCAAATATAGAAAAAGAATTTTACCAGCAGATGGGCTTTTATGATGAATGAACAAGTCGCTTAGTTGTTCGCTGTGCTTCGATAAGTTTTCTGATGTGAGAGAGCCACAGACACGGTGGGTGTCGGAAAGTTATTACCAGCAAAAGACAGAGTGTAAGTTAAAGTAGATGCCTTATAGTTGTGCAGTGTTAGCTCGGGCTGATGATGCAATTGCCATAGTTTATAAGCAATTGAGCACCATGACATAACTGTCTCCGCTCAGTCTGTCTTGATTAGCAGACGAAATCATTCTGATGAATAATGGCCTTATGTAATAATCAGCCATTATTTAAACTGGCATGGTGAAATATAAGCCGACTTTGGACAAATGATCTTTTGAAATAAAGACTACTGAAATTAGATGAAAGGTCTCTGCAATAACCTCTACTACTGAGAGAATAACCAGGATGAAAAGAATCTTTTAGGATAATAAGCAGATCTTTTGATGCAGGATGAAAATAGTTTTGAGATAACAAGCTAAAATTTGACATTTTAAAGTGTGATTACATTTGTTCAGTTTCATAGTCATGATATGTATTAGTCTGTAATTTTTTTTAATTCAATTAATTATTTCATAATGTTTTAATTGTTCTTATATCATAGAAACTTTGCAATGCCTTACATTTGTACTGCATTTTACACTAGTTTACTGCAAACTTGATATACTGTAAGATAGGATAAAAAGTGTTTTGTGGGGTATTTGTATGCAAGTCAATT
Organism: Clarias macrocephalus; assembly: GCA_011419295.1. NCBI lineage: Eukaryota > Metazoa > Chordata > Actinopteri > Siluriformes > Clariidae > Clarias > Clarias macrocephalus. Next base: position 22,264 of record JAAGKR010002713.1, read on the forward strand.
CTGGGTCATGTGCTTTCTATTTTTATGTCCCTGGACAGTGTTAGTAAGCATTTCACTACACAAGGACAATAATGGTGATTCCGTACCCTTCTCAAATACCAGAAGTCGTACATTAGAGGGTTTGCCCACTATGTCTGGAGGGTTCTTGGCATCACAAGTGAAGGTTCCATTGTCATTAAAGTCCAGGTTTTTGATCAGGATAGAGCCATCGCGACGGGATGGGTTGCCTACAAACTCCAGGCGTTCCCGGAATGGCCCTTTGTTGTCCACATAGGGAACTCCATTTGTGTAGTGGAAGATCTGACCAATAAAAAAACAAGGCAAATAAAAATGAGTGTTATTCCGAATTAATGAATTAACCTAGGAGTAATTCACAAGTAACTGATCGAACAATTCATAATTTATCATTCTAAAAGTTTATAGCATTCCAACTGACATTATTCTTTTACTAAAGGAAACTATAAAGTGCAATTTAAACTTGTGTCTCAACCACTAAACAGTCCAGTGATGTTAAATCAGCTGCAGTTTATAGCTTTTGAGCCATTATAATAAGAGTATCAGTGATATATATCAACTATATACAAATATATTTACTGTATATATATTTATTAATACTGTTTAGGTAATATTGTAATTACTTTAATCATTTCATTCCAACATTTCTACCAATGTAACCTATTTTGACTGCCAAATAATCTTAATCTCTATTTAAATATACCAATATTACAAATATACCAATGTGCTTTCATGTAATTTAATTATGTGTATAAACGGAAACTCTTTCTTCAAACTCTTGCATGAATGGACAAAGTGAGACGAGTATTTGTGTGTACGTGGTAACATACAGAGATGCTGTCTTTCGCCCCATCTGGCCTGTAGCTCCAGGAGAAGGTGACATCCTCAGAGGTCCATCGCCATGAGAAGAAAGAGCAGGAAAGCCGGATATCCGAGCCGACCACAGCGTGTTTCTCCCAGCCGGTATACACTGTTATAGCCTCTGACTTGGGAGCTACCACACACACACACACACACACACACACACACACACACACACACACACAGTATAAAATGAGTCACATCTTTAGCACAAATTTCCAATTGATACTTGACAATTTCTGTTATGGACACAAAGATGTATGTGAATATGTGTACACATCACTGTACATGTTTTTACTCTCTGTTTCTCTGTCCTTGTGCTGTTATATGGCCAAATTGTGAAAACTACACACTATGCAGTGTGGCTGTCAGTTTCTTTATCAGCATAATGAATAGGCAGATTCATGAACATTCTCCCTCTTCCACTTTGAAAAGAATTGAGGCCTCTGTCAAATAAATACATGAATGCATTTTTTAAATCGGATTTTGATAGAATAGGACAAAGGTTAAATAGATCACTATCTGAAATTCACGCAGCAGAAGTTACAGAGGCAGAAGAGGGGACATCTCAGTGTCAACCCAAAGTTAAAGTAGCTCCTTTGTGCTGATACACACTCCCACTTCTGTAATACATTGCAATTATTTAATTGTTTCTAGTTTTTTAAATAAATGTAAACAAAGAAAAACTTAAAAATATTTGAGGTCACAAATTAAATTGCAAATCTTGCATACTATAGCATTCACATTGTCTATTCTTCATCGCAAGAGCATCAACAATAATAGCATGAAGTTAATTTGATCATAAACATGAAATTTATTCCCATCTTATTCACAGAACCCACGCGATACGCTCAACTGCACATCTATTTCCTCAACGTTCAGCCCGGTTATGAACAAGTGCACAACTCGGCGGTCAACACCCTCTCGCAGCAAATCACTAACCCAAAATTATTTAGTAGACAATGTCATTGCTGGGTTAAAGAAAAGAAAAAAGTTTCTTTGAAAAATCTGACCACTAGTATAGGATGGCGTGATTGGTGTGTCTAAGAAAGTACTAAGTGTAAATGGCATTTAAAACCCTGAGCAATGTGCAAGAGGAGACAAATATAATTTGTCCCATTTAGAAGACAAAATAAATGGGCCCAGTCAATACCAGTATATATATGTGAAGTGTCCCATATACTAGGTGGACTTGGTAAAATTACCACTAAAATAGAGACAATGTAGATGTGGTTAATATTAACCAGTTAGAAATAATAATTTAAAAAATAAAGTACAATAATAGATCTTACAATGTACAATAAATTGGTAAGTAGGATTAGCAGCAATATGCAAATAATCACTTTTCAGAATAGCAAAATATTCCATTCGTAAATGCAAAATATAAATAATAATAATCATAATAATAATAATAAAATATAATATAATATAATAACATAAAATATAAAATGAAGTAAAATATGAATACCATAGATTAAATGTTAAAAATTAATACTAAATAAATAATACATTTCACTGCTTTATTATAGCACTTGTTTATGTGTAACTGTGTAACAAAAAAGTGATCCTTGATTTCACTGAACTATTTACTGTTTACTTTTTTTTGTTGTTTAAAAAATGTAGCAATATAAAAAACAGAACATTCCCATAATTATAATAGTTTTTAAGTAATTACACTGGAAGCGATTTTGCAAAAACTGACAACTGCAAAAAAAAATGTTTCATAGAAATTGTACCTGTATGGCAATGTAAAGTTTAGAAGTTTTGTTTACCTGCACTGAGCAGCACCACAGATGTGAGCACCAGTAGAGTTAACATGCTTTCTGGTTCCGCTGGCCAGCAGAAAGCTGAGAATCAAAGATGAGGACAGTGGAGGAAAAATGTAGGGATAAAGGGAGTGAGGTTGAGGGGCACCCAGGCAAGTGTGTGCCGACTTAGAGTTTATATCCAACCACACCCCTATGTCAGGTCCAGCCCTAAGACTGCCTTCTTTTCTTCTGTTCTGTCTATTCTTTATCCATCCATCCATCCACTTGCTCGTTCTCCACCCTAAATCAGGCCCTGACCTAGTGACACTTTATCTCTGTAATCCTTTATTCTCCATTCACCTCCAGTCTCCTCTCCTCCTCTCTCTCTCTCTCTCTCTCTCTCTCTCTCTCTCACTCTAGCTCTTCATTTGCTCAAGTTCATTTTCCAGTAATGTCTCTAAGATGTTAAAATGAACTTAACCACTTAATTCACTTCTTTTTCTATTTTTTTTTTAAATAAAAAACCTTCTGTGTTCATTTGACAGGGCAAGCGTCTGAAGCTTTAAATGATTATTTTAAAAATTGAATGACCGAGATAGTTTAATGTTAGCGGTGTGTGTGTGTGTGTGTGTGTGTTGAAAGAAAGAGAGAAAGAGAAATAGTTTATGGTGTAATTGACACATCATCATTATATCTCTTCTCATTGATGTCTTCAACAGCTCGAACTTGAGCGTGACTTAATCAACGTCACTTCATGCTGCAGACATTATTATACACCAAAGACTTTTAAATTATGCAGTCACAGGTGATTCACATGAGGTCACAATCACATAAATTTGTCTCATTATAGTATGGGAAATCCAAAACATGCAAATACAAGAAGCTATATAAAATCTATGCTTTATTGCAATGTATAAAGTGGAGATTAAAAGCATAAGAATAATAAGAATTTTGATATGATTTAAGGTGTCACAAAGGCATAGAAAAACTGAGAGAGAGAGAGAGAGAGAGAGAGAGAGAGAGAGAGATGCCCTTTCACAAGGAAACAAACAAATCATATTAAACAAAGCCTTCTCTTTCATCCCTCTATTTCTTCTCTCTCTCTAGATTCCTCTCCTCTGCTGACGTCTGCCAGTCAAAACAATGCAAGGAGTTAGAGAGAGAGAAAGAGAGAGAGAGGGAGAGAGGGAGTCCTACTGCCCATTCTGTCTCTCCAAACAAAGCTTTGCGTTCTTCCCTCCTCGGTCACTATTTTACTCCTCCTCTTTCAGATATATGAACAAAACAAAAGGATAAAGAGAGCAGATAGAATTAGATGGGTTGAGATAAGGACACAAAGGCACTGAATTGAGAAATTTATTAGAAAGAAAGTGCAACACCAAGTGATCCTGAGCGGGTTTCATTACCTATTAAATCAGACCAATTTTACTCCTGCACTTTTCTCCTCTCATTATAATCTTAACCCTGGGCAGCGGGGACTGAACCCTCAGGACACTTTTGTGCTCGAAGCATCTCGTACAGCCTGTTACTCTTAACCACATAGCTATTAATTAAAAATCGATCATGTGTTGCTTTTTTTTTTCTCTTTGTTTGTGGGAGAGGTCCTGGGTGTGGTCCTGCAAATTAATAAAGGTCTAACAATGCTGTTTTGTGTTGGAGTGTGGCAAGAAATGAAGCGCCTTTTAGGATGTGATCTCGACAGTTTCAGAATGATCACATCCTCATCGTGTACCGTCACTTTGAAAATGCGCTTTATTTCTTGCCACACTCCAGCACAAATGCATAACATTTGAAATGCTCCATGTCTGACTGCTGGGTACAGTATACAATCAAAGTTGGACATGCAATAAAGCTTCCTTCTATGTTCATGTTTTCAAAATGTACACTAATCAGCCATAACATTAAAACCATTAACATTATAACCACCTAAGATTTGGCTCGGCCCACCAGGTTATTGGTATTGGATCCTTTGGGTGCCGTGGGTTGTGGGGTGGGGCCTCCGTGGATCATCTGTGGATATGTCCAGTGCATCTCACGGGTGCTTGATCAGATTGGGAACTGGGGAGTTTGGATGATGGATTGATACCCTTGGGCTCTTTACTTGTTGGGCCACGTGTTCAGTGGGCTGTGATACACTGGGTGTTCTGGTGCGTTTCAATTGCGGGGAGCATTCACTTTTTTCTGTTTTGTGCTGAATTGGCTTTTCTGTAGGATGAGACCAGCCCGGGATGGCCTTTGGTCCCAGTGGGCAAGGGTTAAGCCTTGGGTGCCCATGACCCTGTCAGCAGTTTACTGATGTGTAGTTGATGATCAATGTTAATGTTATGGCTGATCGGTGTATACAGTAAATCTAAAGATGTGATACCAACGGTAGTGGTCTGATACTAAATCAAAATGCACATTTGGGTCACTTTCAGGTTTCATTAAACATGAAATGTTTTGGAGATTAACTAAATATGCTACTGTGGCCATGTTCGTGTGGCCAAATTCTAATACAAAAAAAAAACTGATTTTTAAAATGCCCTGTGTTAGTGTGGACCTACAGTACAGTAGCCTTACACATGCTTACCACTGTTTATATAATTATAGCTATAGATGATAATTCACAATCTTCACAGTCTATAGTTTATTAAATAGTTATTACAAGTGCCTCTTCCTTGCCACGGTCCCCTCTAGCTTGTTCAATCTGACTTCAGATATACACTGAACCTTGCCACGGTCATCTCTAGCTTGTTCAATCTGACTTTAGATCTCCACTGAATTTCTGTAAAGCTGTTTTGTAACATTGTCCATTGTCCATAAAGGCACTGTATTCAAACAATTCTTCACACATTAAATCTACAGTAATCCTAAAAGGCACAATTTAATTGAATTCCATATGAATTTATCTGTAAGAATACATAAGTCTGATATAATTATAGTTCAGGTTGTATTTTTAGTTCTGTTACTTTTGTTGTTCAGCCAAGTCAAAATGGCAACAATGATATTGTTACCATAAAACCTAAAAAAAAAAAAAAAAAACAATGGGCCAAGAGATGGGTCTCCGAGAAAATCTGGACCCATTTTCTTAATGGAAAGAAAAAAGTAAAACAAAAATAAATAAAGAAATGCAATAATGAACAATACAAGCTCACTTTAAATATAGAAATACACATCCAAATATAACCTGTATGACTACACTACCATACACTCTACTGTACATGCTCATTCAACACAACTTACAGTTACTATATCAAATACATACGGAAAATTCTAATAGACAATTTTCTTTTACTTAAAAGAATGCATTCATGTTTACGTTACGGTAAGAGAATATATTTTTTGTATATTGTATTCCTCTATAGATTTTGAACAGATTATATCTGTCCACCATACACACCACAGCAACAGATTCTGCCATGAGTATCATTAGTGTATTTTTGAGAATGGCTGATATCATCAAACTGCAAAAAAGTCGAATGCTTGTAGTGTGTGTGTGTGTGAGTGTGTGTATAGTGGTGACATTTAACAGGGTCATTTCAGGACAAAGGGACGATCTGTCTTTTTCTCTCCTCATCCCTCTCATGGCAGAGATGTCACAGGGAGCACGGAATGAGGGATGGAGAGAGGGAGCGAGACGAAGGGATGGGGAGAGAAGGCAAAGGAGGAGAAAAGCTATTGTTCTCGTTTGAAAGGCAACTTATTGTTTTCAGAAAGCCCTGCAGTGGTGTAGGAGTGATAGGACTGAGGAAAAGAAGAGAGAGACACAAAGACAGACAGAGACAGGCAGCAAACACACTTCAGAAAGAATGTGGAAATCATTTTTCTTTCTTTCATTTTTTTTTTTTTTTTGCCTTATGTTTCTTCACACAATATCCGTGTGAGAGAAATGCTGTAGAAGGAGCATTTTCTTTCTTGAGAGTGTTTGAGTACCAGATCAATATTCTGTGGAAATATCATGTCAGACAAAAACACACACTTCAGCTTTCAACCAGTCTATCATTACATTTTCAATAGGAGAAATATTCTTTCGCGCACCCACACGCACTCGTGTGAGAAAGAAATGTGCAACACTTGTTTTTCATAGACGAGAACCGTGCAAGCTTAGGCACAATTAAGATCATGTATACATTTAAATACCGGCTGACATTATACACAACTATAAAACGTAAAGTATACAAACGATACAAAGATTTTACAGTAGATTGTGAGTATTTTCGAGTGGAGTATAGTATTTTATGATGGGGAAGAGTCTTCTAGGCCAGGAGCTCTTAAATATTTTGCAGTCAGAAAGCCCTTTTAACTGTAAAACAGCAACAATTTTTCTCACTTCCAAAACATTTGTATTGAAACAGAGTATTGTATAGCGTTTGTACTCTTTTATGATATTTACATTGTAATATAAACCCAATATCTGAAAAATGAAAAAATGCTTCAGCCACTCCTTTTTGTCTGAAAAGATACCCTTACAGAGAGATATATAAATCGTGAGATTTGCAGTCAAATTGATTAATGGATTTATTATTGTTGTTGTTGTTGTAAACACTGTCTGGAAGTGATTTCATATAAATTCACCACACAGGCTTAATTTCTGCATTTTATTTTTTACCTGCACTGTATAGTACCTGCCAGCACAAAAGATATTTAAATGCTAAGAAATACAAACTACTTTCCAAAAGATTCGGTTAGTGACGTGGCTGGAGATGCAGGTGCAGGGGAACTGAAACATGTTATTTACAATCACAACAAATCAAAATGGGTATTCAGTGAATACCCATGGGTCGGGTTTGGGTCAGTCGATCTACAGTCAGAGGGCAGAAGGGCTTGGCAGAATCAGGGGTCTGGAAAACAGAAGCAATATTGTTAACTGAGAAATTCTAAAACAATGCCTAGCATTGGGACTACAGATGAAAATTTGCCTCTTGGCTAACTCTGGCATTAATTTCAGAACTGAAATTAATTCCTGTCCCATCCAAATATAGTGTAATGAATAAAACTGAAAATGGTGCACAAACAGAGCTTTTGTACATGAGTAAGTTTGCAGGGGGGGGGGGGGGGTTAATATTTGTGGTGAACTTGACCGGGGCAACTGGGAGTTTGCGTCCAAGATCATGTGCCACACTCTGTTTTGGGAAAATGGAATTTGACCCTGACTCTAACACTGCCAGTATATGGAAAACATCAACACTCATATCATACCATAAAATAAATGAAATAAATGGAAATACATCATCTGTATTGAACTGCTGTAGAAAAATATGCAAATTGCTCTCAGTCCTCATAACAGTGCACTTGCCTTTGGCCTTTCATTTAAAAAATGTGTATACATCAGCCGCACAAAAATAAAACTCTTCAACTACCTGGCACCAGTGGAAATGCCAAAAGCTTCTGAACTAAATGAAAAAAGCTAAACAAAAAATTATACTGCCTAGATGCATGGTTCATTGTGTTCTTTGATGATTTGGAGCAGTTTTGTATTTACACTTACACATAGCTGGTTGTGGCTAACAGGAGTGTCAGAGACATGGCCATGGATGAAGTTTAAACATTGAAACCCTCAAGCACACCAACCGCAAATATCACAGAAATGGTTAAATGCAACATACACAGTATATACAAGTTAATTCACTGAAAACATTTTTGAAATTGGTCCAGTCATTTGAAGGAGGAGAAAAGATTCTAATAAATGATCTGATACCAATATTGTAATCCATTTAAAATTAGGATTTTATATAATATATTAATTTACATTTTTGTTACGGTATTAAACAAGATTATAATATATTTTTTGTTATCCTCTATAAGGGTGGAGGCATAAAGTAGGTTGATCTAGCATCACTAAAAGCTTTTCTATTGCTCTCTTTTTATGCTATTTGAAATATGACCAATTTAATCTGACACCCATTACACTTTAATTTCCACATGTTCTGTGGGTGTGATCGTTATACCAGGGTGCTAATTTTCTTTCACTAATTATCTAGCTTTTATGTGGAGCTACACTGTATAGCAGAATTTTGACCTAAAGCATTCAGACTCCTGATCAAGTTTTGTAGGGTGATCCAACCACAGTTGATAACTCTAAATAAAATTTAAAAAAGCTAAATTAATAAATCACTGCTTAAATTTAATAAAGCAAATATATCAAGAGTCTTTGCAATGATTACTATACTGATTGCCCCCCTAAAAAAAAAAAAAAAAGATGTTATTTTTGCTCACATGTTGTGGTCAGTTCAAGTGTGAAAAAACACCACTATGTGGTAATTTGAGTCCTGGAATATGCCTGTGCGTTCAGGGAAGAAAAGTGCCATTGATGTGATAACATGGTCACTCAGTACATTCATCTAGTCAACTTCCCTTATTACTCTGATGCCCCCATCGCTCTGGAATAGGGTCAATCTGAACTCATCAGATCACATGACGTTTTTCCATTACTCCAAAGTCCAATCTTTATTCGCTCTAACAAATTGAAGTTTTTTTTTTTTTTTTTTTTTTTGGAGTAGCCTCACACTAACCAGTGTTTTTTTTTTTTATAGCCACACATCTGTTTATTCACAATCCACTATACCTCTCATCACAAATGTTCTTACTTTACTCTTGCAACCAGAATATGGTAATGATGTAGAACTCATTACAAAATGAGCATATTATCATTATTTTTGGTCATAGAAACAAGCGGAAACAATAAAAAATATAATATAAGTATCTGTGCTATTTATTTGTGAGCCATTTATTAATTTTTTGCTCAGTCATGTTTGTATAGGTGGTTAAAAAGAATAAAAAATCCAGTTCAGTTTGAACCGAGTTAAAATCTGGAACAATAGTGATGAACAGTCAACTTAAGAGAAGAAATGTGCTTGGAAATGCTTGAAGGTGCATTGTAAAGAAATCCAACTGAAGAAACCACATATTTTTATAATAGTGAGAGTACTGGAAAGAGCACTTCCACACACATATTGTAAAAAGACTGCATAGGATTGGGACCATTTTGTGGTTATAAGAAAACCACTTGTTGGTGAGGCTAATAAAAAATAATAATAATAAATAAAGGTATAAGGTTTAATGCCATTCTTAGCATCTGAATGCACACCTTATACATATACTTATCACAAATAAAGCTACCAGTAATGGCAGAAGAAAATGGTTTAGTTTGAAACAAGAAACTTGCAGCAAACAGCCTTTGGATAGATGCACAAATACCTTCCGATAGAATCAGGTGTGGCAGATCATAAAGACCAAACGTAGAGTCTGATGCTATGGTGTGAGACCTTTCTGCATTTTATAAATCAAGTGAAACATTTTATAATAAGTGCAAACGATTTACCGTTAGTTGATTCAATATGGACAAGATAGAGGTGATGCCAATTTTTTGGCTCTTGTAAGGACTCTGGAGCCAAGTAGAGCAAGTTTATCAACCAACTGCAGCATCCAGACTACAAAGCATTACAACAATCTATCCAAGAAGAAAAGCTTGAACTAGTTTTTCTGCTACGTTGAGCTTTCAATGCTTTCTTTTGAACCAGTCTTTTTCTGGGGAACATCTTTAATAGAGGAAAACTCCAAGAATTTGGAGGACAAGGTTTAATTTATTTGGGGTTATATAGGATCCAAGCATTGAAGATAGGGGTTTTCATAAAGGTCAAAAATCTACATAGATTATTAATGAAATTCGATTGTGCTAAAAGTTAATTTGCCATGCCCAACTTCCAGTTAGCGATCATGACTGAATATAAATATGTAACTTTTCTGTGATATCATAAGTGTTTGAATAAGAGCATTCATTGGATTGTCCAACACAAAGCACAATTAGAAAATCTACAAAATTTGTGCAGATCTAAGAAAGAGGATGGTAGATTAACACAAGCAAGGAATGCTATCAATATCTACAAATTCCAAAATTGGGTCTGGAAGAAGACCCAAACTGACACCCTCAATTCAGAGGAAATTAGTTTAGATGATCAGGAACAACCAAAGCAAAGTCCTGCCATGAACTACAAGTTGCTAGAACTGCAGTGCCGCAGTCCACAGTCAAGTACATTTTACACCACCATGGACTGAAAGGCTGCCGTCAAAGAAGGAAGTCCATTTCAAAGACCTTCAGGCTTAACTAAGCTTTGCAGTTGACCACATTTACGGAGAAAAGTTTTGACCATAGGTATGTTTGGAAGAGTAAAGGTGAGTCATTCAACCCTAAGAGCGTTTTACAAACTGTTAAGCATTATAGCATCTGCTTTGTTGCTACTGGAATTAGTGCATTGCCTATCCTCAACCCTATCAGAAATTTGTGGACCTTACATAAAATTTGGGTATATGCCAGGAATCCAACTGACTTTGGAACTCACGAAGCAAGGGAATTTAAAACTTCCTAAAAGCAACAAATAAAAACCAATTGAGAGCATGCCTTGTTTGGAGATGTGGTGCAGGCAGCACCACTAATCTTTAGGACCTCTAATCAATATTGTTTGCACAATGCAGTTTTAGCTGAACATTATTCTAGGGCTTTTAGCTGCAGGTACATTCCACAAAGAACCTGGATATTGTACTGGCATGTCCTAAAAACTTCAAAAAATGACACATCTTTGTTTGATTCTTATCGCTCACATTGTAATATATTAGATTTCAAAAATCAGCACCATACAAGACAACAGAAATTACTCATTTCCATGCCATTACAGAGTTTCCAAATGTAACTGGGCAAATGTGGACGAAGAATGCACATACACACAAAAAAAAAGCCACTCATAAAAATGTCAAATAATTGTTTTTTAAATTCCCACGACTTTCTGGAACAGTATCCTCACTTCTTTTTCAGTGACGTTAATCCTTTTGCCAGTGTTTATGCCAGTCCTCAGTATGTCTTAGAAGCAGAAAAAATGGCTAAGCACAGACAGCTGAGCAACTTTGACTGAACAAACTGTGCTGGGTAGATAACTGGGTCAGAGCATCTCCAAAACATCAGGTCTTCTACAGTGTTCCCAGGATACAGTTGTTAGTGCGCACTAAACAAGGTCCAAGGAAGGACAGCTACTGTAGCACAAATGATTAAAAGTTTATAAGTTATTGAAGCTGTGCACTGCTAAAAGTGCCTACAATGGCCTGTGAGCATCAGAACTGGACATGTGTGTACACACTACTCACAATAAGTTAGGGATATTATTTACATGAGTGCTTTTCCTATTTGCTTTGAATTTTAATGAAATGAGTAAAAGTTCCCTTTGATCTTACTAATAATATATGAGAAGAAACACCATTTTCATTAGTTTTATATTTATTACCCCAAAAAATTTGACAATAACAAGGATAGCCCCAAGTAACAAAACTTTACAATGTCAGTAGTGGGTGTTTCCACCATTTGCTGCAATGACAGCTTCACAGCAACGTCTCACGCTCCTGACTAGCCTCATGATGTTGTTCTGAGGCAATGCGTTCCACTCTTCCACAAGCGCTACACGCAGTTCTGCCAGGTCACGTGGGGGTGGTGTATGATCATCCAGTTTCTGCTTCAACTGGTCCCAGACGTGCTCTATGGGGTTCAGGTCAGGGGACATTGATGGCCATACCATATGAGGCACTCCAACTTCCTGAAGTCGAGCTGTGACAATTCTGCCATGATGTGGTGGAGCATTATCATCCATGAACAGAAAGTTGGGGGGTGTGCTGGCGGAATTGGGGGCTGATGATGGGTTCTATGATGTCTCTGAGGTAAGAACGTGCAGTGACTGAGCCATCCACAATAACCAAATCTGTTTTGCGCTGACTGGTGATGCCTGCCCAGACTGTTGCACATCCTCCACCACAGTAAACCCTGGGGACCATGTTGTCGGTTGCGAATGATTTGTCTGGAAACCCCAGTACCCCTCACATGTCGTAAACGGGCCTGCAGCTGTGTGGCAGTTGCATAACAATATCTGAGTGCATAGGTCCTTAGGTACTGGTCATCGTTGTGGTCTGTCACTCGTGGGGCTCCCTTCCTGGGTCTTTCATAAAATCTGCCAGTAGTTCTGTATCTTGATGCAAATCTGCTGATGTCTCTGGTTCAAGCGTGGCTTGACACAAGGAATGTAACTCTATCCTATGTCCTGGAAACGTCTGTGTGGTGGCTCTTGAAGCACTGACTCCAGCTGCATTCTTGAATGAGCTTAATTCCATGCTCTCAAGGCTGCAGTTGCTTTTTCTACCACATGTTTTCCTTCACAGACTGAGAAACCATTTAAAGGCTAAGAAAACTTTGCAGGTGTTTTGAATTAATTAGCTGATTAGAATGGGACACCATGACTCTCCAAAATTTAACTTTTTCACAATATTCTAATTTTTGTAGATTCTGAATTTTGGGTTTTCATTAGCGGTAAGCCATAATCATCTAAATTAAAATAAATAAACACAGTCTGTATGTATTAAATCTATATAATGAGTTTCACTTTTTGAATATATTACTGAAATAAATTTCATTAATATTCTAATTTATTGAGATGGAACTTTATATCTTTTAAATAATTTTTTTATATTAAAAATTCAAAAAAATCTGAAAAAACAAACAAAAAAAGTCCCTTCACTGGGGAAGAAATAAGCCGAAGATGCACTACAGCAGATGAAGGCAAGCATGTGGAGGAGGAAACCTTGGGTCCTGATGTTCGTGTGACTATTACCTTGACATGTACCACCTACATGTAAACATTGTTTCAGACGAAGTACACCTCTTCATGGCATTGGTATCCCCTAATGGCGGTGTCCTTTTTCAGCAGGATAATGCATCCTGCCACACTGCAACAATGGCTCAGGAATGGTTTGACAAACATGACAAAGAGTGCAAGGTCTGTAAATAATATTTAGTGGAAAATAGATACACTTTTTTTTTTTTTTTTAAAGGGAAGGGTTATTTTAGTATAAAGGACATCAAATGCAGCTTCAGTATTTCAGTTCTTTATACGGTTAGAATGAGAAACTTCTAATGCATCAAATTCATGTCCAGGTTTCTGTGCAACACTTCCAATAACAATAGAAATAACTGATGCCATCTCCACAGGATTTCAAACATCTGAGAGAATAACATGTAACAGAATAAGCTTTAACTAGTTTTGCTCAATATCATCGACACATGACCTACTGCTTGAACAAAGCTGAACCACCCCAGCACCAACCTCCCACACCTCCCATTCTAGTACAAGTTGATCTTTGTGTAATCTGTCCACAGAATGCTGTTCCAGAAATGTACATACAAAATCCATGGTTTAAAATATTCTAGTCTGAAAGAAGTCGGTAAGATAGAAAGACATAAAAGGCTTGACATTACAAAGCAGATAAAACATACTCGTTTTTCATTTCTATTTTTTTTTTGTATACATAAATTAATCAATCATATAATTCTAAATACCCAACCTGTCTGGCGAAGTCTTTGATTTTATTTTAAACTAAAGGGGATTTTCTTCATGAGGAAAATAATTCTGTTCTACAGTTTTCTGCAGCCTCCTGTGGCTGCTAAGCTGACTAACCCCGTCTTTCTGTTTACAGAAGAATGTAATAAATAGTTGTTTCTAATGTTTCTGATCTCACTGATGGGTTTGTTTTTACATTTTTTTAGCTTAATGATGCCTTTCTTCACTCAATGACAGCTCTTATGAACTATATATAGTTTAAATGTTTTATCTGTTTACTTGCAAGTGAGCAGCCAGTTGGCCAATTACTTTGGGTCTCTTAAAAACATAGATAAAACATGATGGAGCTATAACAATGTCAATGTCCAAATATTGGATGGGACCACAGATACTCCATCAAAGCTCCTAATTATGCAAACTCATTTTGATCCTATGCCTAAAGCACTCTAGAAAAATATCCTTCAGTGGAGAAAATCATTAAGGTCCATAGAGCAGTAAACATTTTTTGTCTATAACTAAAATGCACCATTTATTCTACTCATACTTTCCATTTTGCTTATTTTATCCTTCACTTCTGCCGTATAAATGTTTCCCCATCTTCATAACATTTAGCTTGAACAATTACTCTGAACAAAACTGCAAACAGATCCAAAACTTCCATTTCACATCTATATATATTCTCAAAAAATCCACAGAGTAAGGGGAAGCAATTTATAAAAAGAATTTTATTTCAGATGTTCATTTTAAAGATTATTTCCCTATGTACAACTTTGATTTGTACCTTCATTTAAAATAATTACAGAAACAAAAAAAAGGAAATATTTAAATGATACTTTTGGAATGAATGGTCTGACTAAACAGTTACACAAATTATAGACTCCAGGAGCCAATCAGAGGGGCAGAATCAGTAATAATCCTCTAGATCAGCCTTTTCTGCTTGATTCTGAATCTGCTGCTGCTTTTTGTAAAGATCAGCAATCTGAGAGAGAGAGAGAGAGAGAGAGAGAGAGAGAGAGAGAGAGAGAGAGAGAGCATGAAAGATGTGACCAAAAGGACCAAATAGGAAAATTAGATGACACTTTTAAAAAGCTCTTAACTCTGATAGAAGATCTTATACCATTATGTCAAAATAATAATTGGCAGAGGAGAAACATGGAAAAAGAAAGGACAGGCTTCAACCATTCAATCATGTTGTGTATCTTCTAAAATTAGCAAGATGAATTCTGAACTGTATGGATCTATACTTTCTGTCCAGATTAAATCAAATGCTACAAAACTGGTAGGGCACTGCTGCATAGTACAGATGGCTAATGGCCCAAACTGCACTGCAAAAGCAACCCGAGGCATGCTGTTCACTTGCTGAAGATAAAACTGGCAATAAGAAAAAAATAAAAGCCTGGCAAAGCATCTTAAAAGAGGAAACTCAGCATGACTTCTAGACTTGATGCAGTCATTGATGCAAAGTTTTTATATTCAAGGATTTAAAATAATATTTTAAATTATTATATGAATTGATTGTCAAAGTTTGTCAAACAAAACTTTTGAGCTTGTGAAAATGGAACATCTTAAAAATTGATGGCATTCTTAAGTGGTTAATTAAATATTTGTGTTAATCCCACTGACTTTATTGCCTAATTTAATTTCTATTGAGGAGGTGGACAGAGGTAAAATACAATAAACAAACTGCATAACCATGTACCTGAATTTTCATGGGTGTGTGTAAAACTGTAGTAAGTATGAAACTGCAAATATAATTTTGATGATAATGAATTAAGGGAGTGTTTAGCAATTTTTGACTGCTGCTCAATGCAACTGAAATGCCAACAACGTGACAGTGAATCAAATGAACCAATTTCCAGTAAGTTGCCTTTCAGAGCAAAGGAACTGTGGTGAAGTGAACATCTGAATGCAACCCAAAACTCTGTACTGCAAAATATTACTGCTAACGTAACAGTTTTTTCTTACTCTCAATGGGCTTTAAACATATATAAAAAGCCTTTCAATCATATAATGGAAAGGGAAGTATTACTGAGGGTTTTGCTGAGGTCTGAAGAACAATGTATTGCTGAATATTAAGTTAAATGCTTTCTGTTTGTTTTTCCTCAACACTCATGTGAGGTTTTCTTTGCAAAAACAACTGGTAATAGTTGTTACCAGCGGGGGATGAATGAATGAATGAAACATCCTATGTATAACAAACCATACAAAATGTGCATGGTTGCACTCAAACATTAAACCACTTAACACTGTTACTTAGCACAGTGCTTTCATAATGTTCAATAACAGTTCACAGGATATAACTGCATTCCTGACTTGATAACACAATACACTGTGTATAGTTTGGAGGTGTCTTAGGAACAGTTACTAAACCATGTTATGTTGCCCTATGGGCTTGTTACACCACATAATTCTGTGACTGGAATCCAAATAGTTTGAGAGCATTTATTACCTGTGCTCCTGTTGTAGCATCCTCTGGTTTCTTGTCATCTCTGATACGAAGGAATCGAGGAAAGCGAAGGGAAATCCCTTTATCTGGGTCCACCTGGTGGACAGAAGGATTATTTCATGTTGAGTCAATTCTTGTAACACAAAAAGGACACATTTTTGACAATCTGCTTTGCAAAGATGAAACCGTCAACTCTGTTTCTTCTCTGGCTAAGTAGGACAGCCTCGGAATTAGGACAGCAGAATATGGAAAAAAGATTACGCTGCAAATGCAATTCGCCTTTAGAACATATAAAAAAAAATGAAGTGGCCCCTTTACATGACAATGTTAAACACTGACTTGCACAACATTAAATAAACATCCATGTATTATATGTATGTATTATATAATATTGTATAATATGATCACATCCTTCAGAAAAGTTAGAAAACTCCAAACTGTAGCTACTGGGCGTAAGCAACACATTATATGCATCACCTGTAAATGTTTCAATTCCATACTACGAGGGCCTGTAAAGACCTTGTAAACAACAGGTACGGAATAATCACATAAATATAACTCCTGATACAATTAATTCATGAGTGAAACTGACCAATCCCATTGCTGCCTTGTAAACCGGCGATAGCGACAGATCAGCACATTTCACTTCCCATACTTGTACAGCATCTAGCCAAACGTCCGGCTCTGCTGATTGATCCACTCTGTAGTAGGGGCGGGGCTTAGGAAGGATGTGCTCCTAAGAAATACATTATTTTATAGGTTTGTACATTTATTACAAAGTAACATTCATTAAATTAAACTTGACATGAATAATAAATGTTAAGTTTGGAAACAATGAAGAAACCCAACTGTTACTGTTTTTTTTTTTTATTCTAAGTGAATGTCATCGCACCTTTAAGAAGTTGTAATGCTGCTCCAGATCTTCATCTTTAAAGCCTGTTCCTATCTAAAACAAAATATTCATATATAAACACAGCAACAGATAACCTTGAGTGACAACTTCAGTGACGTTGATTAAAGCACCTCGATTTGCCAGCAATTAGGTGCAAAATATCAGGTTCAAATTCAACAGAATGAAGATAATAATCAGATTACTTGGCTAATTTGTTAGAAACACTCCTGAAAATAGGGTACTATAGCCATATTGAGTTGCCGAGATAATGTTATCCCATCTTAACTGGAAATAAAACGTATATTTAAAAATAATGTTTTTTTTGGCAATAATTGCAATGCTTGAGCCTTATCATTTAGCTTGCCAAATTTAACATACAATATGCTAGCTGGCAGTTCAGCATGCAAGATGCAGTTCTGTGGAACAGAGAAATGCCTATAAACAGGGTTCTCCTACCTTACAGACTGACTGAAACTCCTCATTCTCATCATCGTAGCAGGCAAGAAGGAAACCCCCATAGCTACCAGCTCTCTTGCCCTTCCCTAGATATGCACCAATCACACACAAATCCATTGTGTCCCCCACACCTTCCAGATAATCCTTCTTCAGCTTTACAGAGAAAGGAGAGCAAAGGAGATAACAAGCAGAACAAAAAAAATTACACACTAGGAGACTAATCTGCCTATGAAACCCTTAAAATAGTCTTCAATACAACGATTTATAATAAATAAAAGTTAATAGGTGGCTATGAATAAAGGCCGCTATAAAGTTAAACAAATCAGGTCCATTCCTATCTGAACCCTGCAAAGCTTTGTTAACTTAGCGGCCCAACAATGTATATAGGAGTGGAGGTAAAACAAACTACATGCATAAAACTGAAAGTGCAGACTTTGAATATATAGTTGTACATGTCAAAACTGCACTATGTAGAATGGATTTTCTTGTTATCTCACATATCAAGAGGATGCAAGTAAATAATGAATACCTTAAGCCAGTTATGAGAGCGTTTGGCAATTTCATAAGTGGCATCTTTCTCCAGGGTCTTCACCATCAAGCCCTCGCAGGAGTCTGTGCACAAAATTAATTAGGTGTCAGAATTTTTAACACTCCAGAAATGGCTATATATTCATTTCATAATGCATAAAACTTTTCGCATGACTTTTAAATAAGGAAAATACATACACATTGATTAATTGTTTTATATGGGCTATGTACTCTTGATTAGGAGGGTGTGTGCAAGATCAGCTCCTCCAAAAAAAAAAAAAAAAAAAAAAAAAAAAAAAAAAAAAAA